>JAQFZH010000778.1:0-27481 GCA_034695485.1 Entomobrya nivalis
ATAACAATATGAGAAATTAATTGTGACAGTGTTACTTTTTGACAAGGTATGTTTTTTTCTGTAGGTGAAAGAAATCATATAACACATATCCAACAGTGTAATTTCTTTTATTTGTGATGGGTGCATTGTTTGGTAATACATTGTTTAGGACATTACATGTTTACTTAAGACTCAACTAGGGGCTTTTTCTGTATGCATATGTAAACGTAAAATTGCTTTTATTTAACAATTTTACCAATTTCTGAGTCGTCTATTGTTGGAAGATAATATTTTATGATGAGATAATGACTACTTTAAAAAAAAGTATTTTCTAAAAATATAAACCAAATTTGGTTTTTATATGAATACTAATTGGAAAATAATTTATTTGTAAAAAAAATCACTGCGCACTTTTGGATCGCTAGCAGCAGCTAGCTAGCTGGTCTTTTACATTGATTCAAATGTGATTTTCATGTTACATAACAATGCTAAAAAACGGCATCTTATCATTTCACAACATCAGTGGCTTAAGGACATGATGAGACAGGGAGGGTGATGATTTATTGGAACCTTGCTTTTCTTTGATCACGCCACTGCAGGTCGAAGTGCGTGTAAGATAGGGAATCTCTGCATTTGTCGTTTTTGCTATTACCGCAGGCTTCTCCATAATAAGGAGAAATGCAAAGAAGTCAAGTTGAAATCCAATATCATTTTTATTGACTAAAATTTAGTACAAGGTGCCTTTCAACTTGTCTAATGCTTGTATTCTCAGCTATTTATTGATTACACACTAGCCTTATCTACAAAATTCCTAATTAAGTTATTGTGTTTTCACAATTAGGCACTCACAACAACACAACTTCTGCTTTTAAAATGAGTAGAGGTAATTTTTATTTTTAATTCAATTGTGATTGTTAATTGGCTGTTCAATGGATTGTCTAAAAAGCTTTTTGTCATTTCAAAAACAAAAGTACTTGGTTTACATTTTGTGGTTGAATTGGCTTGATGATGAGTAAGCAGTGTCAAGGAGTACACAAAGTACCAAGACAGGTGTCAGGTGTCATTGTAATCATCTTCATTTCTGTTCGTCCTTCTGATGGTGAGGGAGAACGTTACCTCTGACTGTACATAAAATATAAAACCGCACTTCACATAAAGTTTAGGAATTGAAATTGGATTTAAAAGAAGATAGTATGGTCATGGGATTTCATGTTAATTAGTCGTACACAAATAATGACACATTACGCTTTTGGCATGGTGTATCACACGATTTCAAATAAACTACAAAATTGGGCAAGCTCGTTTCTGTGTGTCGTGTGTCGATATTTCTCCTCCTGACTTTTACCAAGAAAGATGTTATCTACCCTGCCACCACACAAAATTATTGTGCAAAAATGTAACCCGAAGAAGACCTTGTCTCGTTGTTTGACTATACCCTCATCATCATCATCATGCCATGCACTGCGTATGTGAAGTTGGTGTCAAAGCCAACAAACAGCAAATATTATGCAATATTCTAATTCTAATTCACGTTTGTATTTTAATTCTCATGAGAAGATTTAGCTTCTCGGTAACGATAACCTCTACAAAATGCACATCATCATCACCAATAGCAACAATGAGCCAGAAAGTAAAAGGATTTTTCTAAAAAAATTAAACAAGAAGAAGTGCAAGAACGAAAGAAAAAATAAAAGAAATTGTGTCAAAACTCGTCCTTGTGATATAGTGACGATAAAACAGCGAGGACTGTGTAATAGGTAAATAAGGAAATAATGTTTTTTTTTGCACCGTTACACATTTTTAAAACGGGTATATATTTTCCCCACAAAAATTTCCGAATCACGCAATCCGGCTGTAGTGTATCGGACCATTGTTATTTCATTAAACACGTACTTCATCATCGCACGCCGCACGATTCTTAGACTTAAAGAGGATTCACAGATTCACATGTCAATAAGATGACTAAAACAAGAGGGTTAGAAATTAGCACAAACATGTCAGCATCATCAACAACGTCAACGGAATGTACTTTTTTTCAAAAGAAACTTGTTTACGTGTCTATCCAAGTGTCAAAATGCTAACTTGAACAACGTCAAGAAAGCCATAACAATTGACACTGTCAATTGACATGACATAATGTTGCTATTTTTGATAAATTTAGTTGCTTAAAAAGTAAAATATACTATTTTTACTGTTGTAGTTTTATTTTACCTTGTGGATCGGATCGAATGTTGGATTTATAGTCGTGGTGGGGTGATCATTTTATTTTATTTAAAATTACAATGACAATGACTACCACCAGCATATCATCATATTTAGTTATGATGATGTTTCTAAAGGTGTAAATGAGCTCGAGAAACAAGGATTACTGCATCCATCAACTTTAGAAAAGTGCAAGTTGATATTGAGCAGTGAGCACACACAGCACTCTGCCGACTTTTTTTATGAATGGTGCATTGTCCATCTCCCCAGGGGGGTCAGCAATTTACAGCACCACCGAACAATTTTTTAAAAGTTTTGCCTTGTGACGCTTTCATTGTTATTTTGGTGTAGTAAAAGTCATTGAAAATAGGTACTGCCAATACCAACTTTAACAATGATAAAGTAAGTTATCAAGAAAAAAAAGGTACGTGGTATATGCTACCCAATAAAATAAACATACTTGATAAAAGATACCTAAGAGATTTATTGGTACGGATGTTGTATTTTTTATAACTATTGTTAGACAACAAAACATGATATATAAGGTATAGGTATAAATATTTTTCTTGGAAACAAAACTACTTCTATAAAAATTACTGACTGTCTACGATAATAATACAGAAAACCACATCTTCCTCACATGAGCCTTTTTCTTTTTATGTCTATGATGATCATCATCATCGTTGTTATAAAGCGGATTGGATTAAGTCAAGTAAGGCATGTTAATCGTTGCAGCTGAATTGAGATTTTGAGATGATGAGATGATGGGTTTGAGTGGCAGAGAAACAATGTAATTTGGCATTTTATTATTAGCATCATCATCACCACACCGTGATTATCGTGATCAAAGGCCCATAGTAGTATAATCCTACGTTGTACGTGGTCGTTGGATGCAGTAGCAGTTGTTTTTCATTCTAAAATCCACTTTGACTGCCATTTTTAGCAAGAGACTCTCAACTCACAATAAAAATTGAACATTGTTGTTTGATGGTGGTGATCCTCCTGTGGTTATAATTAGCTGACTATTTACTTTTTCACACAAAGAATAATGTACCATTTGAGTATTACTCTGCTGCAACAATGCAATTCAAAAATGGCAATTGATTTTTTCTTTGCATATTGTTATCACATTTATTACATAATAACAATACTCTAGCTTAAGCTTACGATTTATAAATATTTTGACAATGTATTGCATCTGATGAAGAGTATTTTAATCATGTGATAATATCTAGCCATGAAAAAAAGAAAGATATTTATAAATAAAAAATGTGCATAGACAACAAAAAATTGCGATGCATTTTGCAGAGGGAGTAGAGTACAACATATTTTGTCATTATCGACGTATCAATGCCGTTTTACACTTTTTTTATATGTTCCCTTCAACGACTGATACTTTTAGAAATGCAAATACTGTACATAACTTACAATGTTTTACGAAACACGAAAAAGTGCACAGATTGCAATACTGTAAATGCAGCTTATTTGCAGTCCTTGTCAGATCGGTACGAGGTGCTCAGTGCTCGCTGCCACCTAATCACCAAAATGCCATAATGTTTTAATTTCGATAAATATAACCCTCTACCATCTTTTTTGAGGTCTGTCGGTAAGCACGGGAACAGTTATTGTTGTGGAGACACAGATGTGTTTATATGGGGCAATTTGAGTCAATGGTCAATAAATTGGATTTTTGTGTGACGTCATTCAACTAAATATAACCTCCAATTTTCATGATGAAATTAGTTTTAGTTTTAAGCCTTTCCTTGATATATTTCCTATTTCCAACAACTACGTATTATATTCAGTGTGCATTGTACATCGAACACCGGATAAAATCAATCATCATTATAGCGTGGAAAGAAAAGTCCTAGTAGCAATATACCAGCGTGAAAGAAGCCACAATGAATTGGTATACAACTATACTAAAAGAAAGGTCGCACTTAATTTGGCCAATTAATACGAAATTCACTTAATTTGTCATTTACACACTATACGTATTATGTATGTATGTATGTATTGTATATAGCACTGTACTAGCATTATGATAATTATAAAAAGTTTACCTGACTTAGGGGCATTGTGAGATCTAAAAAAAGTATTCCTATTTATGTACGTATGTATAAAGCTAAAATTAATTTTCATGATACATGATCAAAAGGATGATTTACCGGAGAATGTTATTTAAAGCTTGTAATTGTAGAAAATTTATTTCGATTAATGCAAAAGTAAAAGAACAAGATGAAATATATGTAAAATATTGATAACTTGAAACTTACTACTGTCAAGATCTTATACAAACATTTATCTGATAATTTGGTTTTGTTTGTATTGTACCGAAACTCAAACACGCGAACATAAAAGAATTCATCTTGCGTAGCTTGTTGAGATTCGGAAGTTTGTTATTGGGATATGGTGCTGAAATGAGTCATTTAAGTTAATACCTAACAAATTACTCATGCATATATGTATCTATTTGTATCTTATCCTGAGTTTTCTGTGAAAATAAAAGCAGAATACATTGACATGCAGTAAGTAGTTCCTTTTTAATTTCGACAAGTTATTTGTCAAGTGGTTGGTGGTCCAACTAGGAAATGAAAATGAGAGCTAAATGAGAGATAAATCTGAAGGAGCACGGAAAGAAGAAGCGCTTTTATGAAAACCGCAGCATTGCCAAAAATGGGAGAGCTATTTGATGAGTACGCTGTGCAGCAACTACTGCACTGATGTTGTTTTGTGTTTGTATATTGGTAGCAACCTGGGATTCACTTTTACTTGTTTGCTTAGAAGGGAAAACTGTTAGAGTTGTGGGTGGTTGTAGTACCCTGTGAAGATGAAGATAAAAAAAAACCAAACAGCTCTGCTAAAATAAATTTTATGCAGAAGCTAAAATTGAAGTTGATTTGTGTCAATCCAACTTCAGTTTTTCGTTACCAATTTTATCGTCAAGGGAGTAAAGTCGTAAGCTTTGATTAATTGGGAACACAGCTCAATATCATATATAATAGAAGGGATGGGATGATAATACCAGTAATGACCAATCATTAGGTTGTATGATGTATAGATTTTTAGGTACAAATGACCAATTATGATGCACCTAATCGGTGATGGCACACATATATGGAGCATAACTCCTAAGCTCCTTTTTAATAAACCTTTTGAAAAATAGTAGTGTTATCTTTGGCATGAAGTTTTTTGAGTTACGTAATATCGGTTGCACAGATACCGATTGCGTACCGCATCGAAACATATAGAAATGCAACGCAACGGATATGCAATCAAACATGTGATGGTTTTTTTTGTGATGCATTTTGAAAAGTGCATTTTTATGACTGTGATAATCATACAAGATGATGGTGCATAAAAATTTAAATCGCTTTGGAATTGACCGAAATGCAGGGATACATATATGTAATCATGAGAGCAGTGACAGTTAGCTTTTTCATATTTTATGCTAAGATTGCATAATATCATTGTTGTATCATGTGTCGTTTGAATGGAAGAATATATTAATGAAAAGAAAAGCTTTGTGAATTGAAAAAAAATATATATTCTGAAGAAGCCGACAGCCGAGTTATTTTGAAATAATTTATTTGCAACAGGTTCACATTCATTCGTTCATAATAAATACGTTTCGCTGCATTTTAAATTTAAATGGCTGGAACAGAGTTTTACAACCTTCGTGAATAATGCTTTGTTGCAATCAATATGTGACCATTTCATTTTTAGTACCGTTTGATGTACCCAAAAACCCTAATACTTTGAAATCGTTTGGCTTGCATTTTATTTATAACAAAAGGTGAATGCAGAATCATAATTTACACATATATTTACTAACCATTCACACAAAAGCCCATTAACACTGAGCCGCGACTGAGAACAAAAAGGAGAGAGAAAGGGAGAAAAAAAAATTGGCGAGAGGATAGTCCACACTTTGGAAAGTAATTATGATTCAATCATTTCTTCCTCTATTCTCTATATGTACTATAATAATAATTGGTACTTACTTAATATCTAATCAAAAGACTTGTGTGGAATCAACACTCCACACAAGTAAGTTTGCGTAGGCCGATTGCCAAAGAAGACTCAGGTAAGTTAGATTAGATGTTTTGAATTTATTAATGCAAGAAAACTTTCTATTCATTTGTCAAGCTGAATCCATCCCTTTTTTATTATATATGAAGTAGACATTTTTGTATTAATTGTTCAATAAGTGCCGTATCATGTTTGGGGATCTTTTCTTGATGAGCGACAGAACGACCAGTTTAGCAGATTCTTTTATTTAATATTTTCATAATAGTATTTTATCACTAACCTGTGATAAGAATATTACATATTTATTGCTTGAAGGAGCTACGTATTCAATATTTGATACAAAAATTATGCAACTATTAGTCAACAAAAATACTAAACACTATTTAAAAAATAGAAAAAACTAAGATTTTTGATGACGAATATGCTACCAAATATGAAATACCACAAGATTAAATATTCGTCAATTGCCGGTATCAAATAGTAAATCGGAAAATGTTTTTTTTAGCGAAATAGTTAAGAAAATACGATAAAAATTCGCTAATGTATAACATTCAATGTAAAAGTGCAAGTGGTTTTAAAATGCGGTTGTTTGTGTGGTCATGTGTCATGTCCCGCAGCACCAATGCTTTGTGGTGTAGTACCTGACAAGAATTCATGGAGGTTATATATTCCGATTTAATGTGCATGGAGACAACTGTAAAAACATTACTCTGAAAATAAGCTCACCTTACCATTGAATTCTTAATTGTTTGTTTGAACAGTCCAAGTCCAATGTCACCTTTAGTAATTTTGCATCGTTCGAGGTATTTCTAAGCATGTCCGTCACCAAGGTGTTGTTTCTTCGTTCTCGACCAATAGCATGATAAAACCGACATTTTCGTAAAATAATGGCATTAAGTAAAAAAAAAGATGATGTAGTGCATAATAATGAGGCGTCGATAATCACGAGCATTTCATAAACTACTTGACATGGCTTGTCGACAATAAAAATGATAGATAAAACATTTTGAAGGAAGTGACAGCAGTTAGCATTAACAAATAAACTGAAGTAAATGCTTAGCAACAGAAAATAATGAATATATACCCAAGTCTCTTTTATGTATACACAGTAGAGGGACAAGGTCCCTGAAATTATATCATCACTCAACTCAGCAAATGGTTTTAACAATCAACTGGCATGACTAGGAAGAAGATTCGCGTAAAGAAGTTACATTTGTATTCACTTTTCTTGCTAGATTTAAGTGGAGCCATTTAAATAATTCAAATCAGTTGTAAGCACCAGACTTGATAACGGCTAAACTCAGCATTGTTGCATTTTAAAAGACTAATTCGATGTCGTAACATTTCAAGGCTTATCTTTTATTTCTGCTCAAGTCGCTTCAAGCACAGAAAAGAAATTGAATTTCAATTGAATCGCGGAAGTGGGATCCAGCAGCGTTAATTTAAAGTGGGTCTAATTAAATTTATTCAAAAGTGTGGGCCAAATTTAAAATCAAATATACTTACGCATGATAAATTTTATGAACTAGTTCGTACATGTAGTGTGAGCATCCCTTCTAGAGAGTTTACACGCGTAACTAATAAAAAACCAAGGTACGATTGACGGTAGCTATTTCTCACATTGAATTGTTCAAAAATCTAAAATGTAAATTGAATATGTAATCTGTTACTCCCCCACTCTTTTATGACGTATGTATTTTATTTCGCTGAGTGTTTAATGTGTAATGCATGTAAAAGCAGTTATTTATTGTGTATGTGTAGCATGATTCATAATAAAATTGGATGTCGTCCATCCACCATCTACACATAATTTCATTGGCCATGATCATTTTATGTGCGTGCTTGCATTGTACTAATGAGCTGTGACAAATTCACTTCCATTGAGCTTTGGTCTGCCATCATCCATGGGTATTGTCGGTAGTACGTATTTGAGCACTGTTGATGTTCCTTTTTACTATTATTATCATCTCGTAGAAAAGGATGTCGAGTAATAAAAGAAACCACAAAAATTCCACGTTTTTTCATTCTTCTTGGGAAGTCCTTGTCCTGTTTGGCTAAAACTGAATCTCTTGAAAGAAGTAGTTACCATGCCATATACCACACAAAAACGGTTCTGTCCCAGTGGTACAAAAATAAGGTTAAAGCATCACTTCATTATTAAGAAGATGCACTAATACGTAAGAATATGAAACCGCTAACTTTGATGGTTAGGGAAAGAAATGAGTCAGGAATTAAATATTTTTGTTCGTTCTTTCCATATTGCGTGTTTTTATGCACACCAAATCTTACATTTAACGTACGTTTGTATATATATATATATATAATATAATATTTATGTATATTATGAAATAATTATTATATAATATAAAATATGCTAAATGTACGTACATAATATACAGTAAAAACAGCAGAAATAATAATAATATAATAATCACCATAATAGCAAATATAGTAATATTTCAGTGTATTTTTAAGCAAAAATATTGCACAATCAAAAGTTTCCATTAATTGATTGCAACAAACAACACAACATCAACTGAGTCTTCAGCAGTTTGATACTAATAATGATAATAATCAATAATAATTGTCATCATAATAATATTGATATTTTTTAAGAATACATAACGTATCGTACAAACAGTATAACAAATTATAAGAATATACAGTACAAATAGCAGCACAAATACTAAAACTACTGATAATAATGATACAAACGACAACAGTAAAAACATTTAAGAAAGTAATAGAATAGCAGAATTTTAAACTCTTTATTTTTTCCATTGTCGTTGTTCTCCTTAAAATAATCTTATCAATAACAAAAGCTGTTACAAGAAGACGCATAATCAGAGTAATCACTAATAAAAAACAATAACTTTTACACGAAGGGTTTCGTCCATCTTTTGCATCTTGCACAAGATTAATTTTTATGCAGATCTGTATGTTGTGTGTGTATATATTAAGTAGTAACTTTAATAATAATATGCTTGTTTGGTACACCCATACACAGTTCAATATATAATTTATTAAGATGATATGGTTATATAATACAATCTATTTAACTATCTACATAATGTATAGCTTAATAATAACAACTATCATATATTTTTATAATAAAAATGCTTTATTACACATGACGTAATATGTACTGTGTATCTATAATCATTATTATTATAGCAGTAGCAATACACTACTTTAATTCACCTGTTGTATGCAATGGTTTAAGTTTAACATGCATAATAATCATAACAATGTGGTAAACGATACGAAAGTGACAAATTGACGCGTAGATAAACTTGTGAAGTTCCATATTATAAAAAATGTTTTATGATGTAGTTGTATATATTTTTCGATTTCAGCATCAACATCATCATCATTGTCAAATAAGATATATTTAAATTAAGTATACTGTTTTCATTCATGTAATATCCATAAAAATAACTAGTAATAATAAAAATGTCAAGTTTATAAACTTATTTACAACAATAATATTAACGATAAACTATTATAGCAAATATAATCATCACTGTAACAAAATAGGAATCAACTTAAAAATTTATTTGATTTCAGGTGAAAAAGAAACATCTTCCAAAGTTCCTTTCACGTATATTTGCCTTTGCCCATACATTTATCTATGTAGTATCTGGTAGCGGAATAATAATATATTAGATCGTGGTTTATTAAAAAGTAAAAAGTGTTCGTCAAGAAGAATAGGGAAGAAGAGTTATTTCATACGATAATTTTCGCTGACATTAGAACAACTGGGAAGTTCTTTGAAACATAGACAAAAAATACAAAATCATGAGTCCTTCCTTATCGACGAGCAAAGTTGGTGTAAAAGTCTGTATACTGTAGTATGATATATGCTATTTTATGGCCTAGTTCATTACAAGAAGTGAGTACAATGCATAATTTATACAACGAGTAAAATGCCGTCAACTTCAGTTAAATTGTCCAACATACTTCTAGTTACCATCATAATTGCAATTTTGAGAAATATTATACCACCGTATTATTTACAGATTATCTCACTAGCGAATACAGCTCTAGTTAACTAATATTATGTAGCACTGCATGCTCAACTGCAGCAGTATAAGAATCTACTAACCAAACCTACTATTTCTACATAATTTAATAACAATTAAAAATAAGAATTACAAACTTTACTATTCTACTTACAGTATATACAACTCTGGTCTACGAATTAAATAATATATTTACAGTAAGATATCTGTATATTATAACAAAACAACTCGTTAAACTCAATTTCTTAAATTAAAATATAGCAGCAGTAGTATTTGTGTACATTTATCTCGGGTTTTCATTTTTTGTTTTGTTTTTATCCACAAGAGAAGAATAATGATCACAAGAATATATATTACTATGTTACATTTAAATATATATAAATAAATGTACATTCATCGGTGAATTTTTAGATTTATTCCTACATTTGAGTTAACCAAGGTATTATTCAACGGTGTATGTTAACGTTTACTTTTAATATCCAAATTGTAACATAACTATTAAATAGATTAACCGATTAAGTATATATGTTGCTAAGAATAGTTATTTTATCGCCCGATCCCTCTAAGATGATATTTAAGTAAAAAAGTCAAAAGGACGACATTAATTAAAAATATCGATATATTCAGTACATCATTTATGTAGGTAGTTAAACGTGCATTCAATTCAGATAGCGTTACTTGTTAGTTGCCCAATTACGCATGACCTTGTAATAAATAACCTCTATGAAAATTGTCAAGTTTTTGAAAAAGCAAAACTTTTTGATTGAACTGCCAGTAGCTGCTGATGATAATTGTTCTGTTAAGTATATGTAATTTTTGAACAACTAATTAATTTTAAATACGTTCGTGTAATGACGCTACCGGAAAATGGGAATGGAAAAATCCTATTCTGAATGCTATTGTTAATCAAAAATAAAAACACATATTTCGCCAACAGTCAACGTAGGTAATTCTTTAAAAAATGTGTTCAAAGTCTAAAAAAGTTATAATAGCAATGGTTCCTGATTAGTATTACTTTCTTTGACTGAATAATATGTTCACCCATAAAAACAAGAAAACTTCGTTTAGCAGAAAATGCAGAATGTTTTTTTACATACATATGGTTTTTTATAATTCTATAAATGCAGGATGCATGTCCTAATAATATAGTCCTAATAGTGTAGTAACTCTATTTTATACGCGGAATTCCTGACGCAGTCTTTTGTTTCCACTTTTTAAAAAATCTGTACGAATCATATATGTATAGTAATAGTAGCAATTGCAATTACAATATCAATTAAATATTAAGTACGATATTTGATATTCGATACTATTAATACGTACATTATCAGTAGTAGCCCAATATTCAACGAGTCTCTTTAAGTAATTTTAAGATCAGTAAATATAATCGTGCACATACACTACCGTGAAAAATCATGATCAAACAGGTAGACCGCCGCTTATTAACAACATAACAATTTCACATTTTACCCTACATCTGTATAATTCTATTCAGATTATACTATATTCAATATTTTATGCTTTAAATCGTCAAGCTTTCTTGTTTTAATGATTTTGTTTCTTTGAGAGTCGTGATCAGCATCATCACCACATAATCATCTACAAAAAGTAGTGGTAGTCTAGCTAACCCTGAAATTGTAGTATAATAGGTAAACACTTTTCTCGGGTAATTTTGTTCTGATATTGCATTACAATTACAATTATTACTGTTTATTATTGTTGCGGAAAATTGGAAGAGTTCTCTTTTTTAAGTGTTAGAAATGGAAAGTAAGTTTTTACAAGTTTAACAAAGTCAAGAAAAATGATGATGATGGTGTGTATTTTTGTATGTTTCTGATAATTTATATCTAGATAAATGCTTACAATACATGTAAAAATGTCCCACTGTTCGTTAAAATAAGAATATTGATTATGGATTATTATAATCATCATAATAATAATAACAGACAACAATTTCTTTTGTATTTTAACTTTTTTCCTTAGAAAAACACCCGCCTAGTCCAAAACATGTTACGGCTATGTACATTATGTCTATGATCTAAATCTCCAATTTCTTTTAAGTTCGTTTTCATATTAAATGCAACACATGACGCACACACACACACACTATTTTCATTGTCTTATCATTGTTGTGGGGTTTCTTTTGCTGGTCTTAAGTGAGTAGTAGTTGTGGGGGGTATTCAATACATTTTTGTGATGGTACTCGTAAAGATGAGAAAATTTGTTATTGAAGATAAGAAAATATAAATGCAATACGCAATAATGTTTAAAAGCTGGTTCATCACAATTTACATTTTGTTGCTGGAGCAAATGGATTCCCACTCAGAATGAAAGAATATCACTTTAACATAAGAATGTGAGAATTTTTATACTCGCCGATGATGATAGTGACGAAAGATGATAATAAAACGTACTTCATGATGCGATAGAGGAAGATTTATCGACGATAATGTTGATTGTTGAAAGAAAAATGAGTTTGTCGAGATATAGTAGTAACAACAACAAATTATTATTTCGCTAACTATCAAACCCACGAGTCACCACCAGGTGCGTTATTGGCGAGATGTTCAACTGAAATGGAGTTACCAGCGGAATGTTCTTGCCAGTGGTGATGATGAGGTCCATCCCCTCCAGAGGGGCTTCCGGTGTAGCCTCTTTGTTGATAACCACTACCACCACTACCAGGGCCTCCACCGACCACGCCAGGGTGATGATGGTTCCCTTCATAGTGTCGATTCTTTTTCTTTTCTCTATTCACTTGTGCGTATAAGGGTTCACCAGGTTTCTGTAAAAATAGTAAAATGTTGAATTAGGACAGAAATAATACAAATAAAACAACAATCACAATAACTAGGAAACATCATAAAACTACGCACGTCACAAAAAACTAACTATAAGTATTTGAAATATTATGTATCACAACTACTGTCATATGAGAGAGTCATGCGCTTTTTATAATACCGATTACCATTTCCACGTGGTCACATGCATATACTAATAAACGTCTTTCCTCTATGATTCTACTTATCTCAAGAATCCATCAAGAGTTTCGAAAAAAAATTCACCCAAATTACTTGGTTCACACTTACTTCTCTCTAATGCACTGAATTACTGAACATCATAGCGAAATCCATGACAAATAAAAAGTTTAGAATATACTGTTTACATACCGTATATTTAGCCTTTGAAAATTCAAAACAATATGGATACTAATTATTACAACTTTCCGTTTCAAAGTACACACGACACATAAGCAATACATACAGAGAATATCTACACGATACAGTGCTGTACTCACTAAGAAAAAAATAAACCCAACTCAACTAATAATGTCAAAACGAAATCATTCAACGTTGCGCTTCACAAGTAACACCAGCAACTTGGACTAACCATTCCCATTCAATTAGCAATCTACTAAGACTAATCTAAGACTCTACTTTTAAGACTAATCATAATAGTTCAAATGACAAAGTGACAAACCGTCGGTGCGAAAGAACTTGAAACTCGACCACCCAAAAATTAACTATCACCATCATTGCTACGTCATCATCATCACTTGCAGTACTCGGAAAGAATTTAAATGAAAAGTTCTTTTGATAGGGTTGTATTTGAGAACATTGTCCATCACCACCACCTTGTTTGTTGAATTCGTCGATTCTTCCTCCCCACATCACCCCTTGCATGTGTGCATGTTTTCTTAGTTTTGTCTTGCCTATTGTCCCGGCTGTTGTAGCGTCATACGTGTCAGTAGTTCACAACAATGATAGACAAACAACAACAAGAACAAACAATTATGAATCACATATACTTTGTGTCAGAGAGGTAGTAGACAAGGTCAGTGTTTAAAACAACATACATATATGTAAGTATATGGTTATTGTTTAAAATACATGAAACATATTTTTCAGTCCTGAATTAGAAACAAAAAATGTCATTGTCTACATCCTAAATGAAAACTTTAATGAAATTGGTGTTGTAGGCTGGCAGGCATAGTAAAGTCTGTGTGCTGATTGGAATTGCGTGATCTATACTACAATAGTAAAATGTTAATCGTAAATGCGCGATTAAGGGAAAACTAGGATTCTTAACGAATCAACTTACAGGTTGGGCTGGGTACATACGAAATGCCCCAGGAGGAATAGGTGCATGTGAGCCACCATCAGGATATGGCATGTCTGCCATGGGAACTTGTTCCCCTCCTTGGGTGTAAGAGGGGGGCGGGCTTTTCGGAACCGAGTTACTATTTGGAGCGTTACGTTGCATGGTCTTATCTTCATATCTCGTTCCACTTTGACTCGCCATTGGTCTATTCAGAGTAGAGTTAGCGTTTACAGGGGAGCCGGCAGAAGAAGCTTCGTTTCCAGAACCACCTAGATTATTTATTCCTTCTTTAATTTACTCAGCTTGAGAATTTATCATGATATATAAAGTTTGTAATTACACGTACCAGGTCCGCTTGGACTGCCACTTCTTCCCGTCATCCCTTTACTGACAAAATCTGTTTCACTCCATCCGGCCTTTTTGTACACTTCCCTGAGCTCCTGATGCTGCCACATGGAGTAGAGTACTTGCGATGCAAACTTCACCACGCGGCTTGAGTAACGTCGTTTTTGTTGAGATAACTGAACTAACCTTTCCACTCCCTCGGCTTCCATTAACGATCTATACAAGAACAGAAATAATGAAATTAAGAACTACTTTGTGAAAAACAACAACTTCAATGTTACGACGGCAAAAAGTTGAGATGGGTTACCTGGAAAATTCAGCATTTTTCTTGATAACTTCATTAAGAGTGGCAAGCACGGCTGCAATGGTATCATCAGACGTTCCCTGATCCATTGGTCTGCCACTTGGCAGTTTTTGAACTAAATCTCTCATGGCATATTTTCCAATGAGCTCCTTATTTCTCTGGTCTAACGCCAGGTTTCTAAGCGCAGTGGCAACTGCACACACGACACGATCCACCTCCATCCTCAACAGTTCCACAAGAACCGGGAGACCTTTCTCCTTTCTAACTGCAGCTCTGATCTCAATACTAGGTTGCCAGTAACATGCAGCCAGATTTTGAATTGCACCTGCGGCAGCTTCCAGCGTTTCTGGATTGGAGCAGTTGGACAGGAGAGCGAGGTAGGCTTGCACAACTTCGGGTTGCCAAAGGAGTTCCATTCCACGAACTGGATCTGACGAGGATTTGGCTCCTGGACCTTGTCCACCTGCGCCCCTGCCCGATGGCCCTGTCCCATGACTGACTACATTGTTGGACTCTTTGGGAGAAGCGGTTGCCATGGCCCCACTGTCTTTCTTCTTTTTGTTTGCACCAAAACAGCCAGCGTTTTCCCCTTTGGCATGGGGCGTTGCCGAAGCTCTGCTTTGGGCGGGTGGAGGATGTTTGTCGTAGTTGGGATCCTCTACTTCTTGACAACGATAGCTCAGGTTACGCAAAATACATACACAATTCTCCACGCTTTTATCATCGATATCAGCTCTGGAGAGGGCGCAACGAACAACATGAAGTAGAGCTTCAACTAGACCCTCGCACTCCCTAAGTTTTTTCCTAGCGTATTCTCCTGCCGAACTGACGTTACGCAGGACACCGGAAGCGTTCTTGAACACCGTCGACCAGCAGGCATCCGGGATGTGCTGACTTGAGGGATTGTTTTGACCGCCAGAACCAGAGCTACGGTCCCAGCCACTATGCGGAATAATTACAATGTTGACCAGAGCTACCATGGCATCGTCAATTATCGCTTTCTTCAGCTCTTCGCATGACGAAAGATTCCAAAGGACTCCCGTGACGAGTTCTTTTACTTCATTGTCGGCGGTTCGTTTGAGCAGACGAATGAGAGCAGGTATTCCTCCTGCACTCTTGATTGCTTTTTTATTCTCATCGTTTTGGCGGCCATATGAAAGGTTCCTCAGGGCACCACATGAATTCCTGTGAACTTCAGGTTGGTCGTTATTGAGCAGCGCTACCAATGGTGGGATGCCACCCAGAGCTCGAGTTTTCGCTTTCACAGGATCATCCATGTAACACAGGTGCTGTAAGTAGGCCGCCGCGTTTGCCTTTACAACAGGATTGGGATTACCAAGGAATTGGATAACTTCGTGTAGGTCGGGATCTCGCCATCTTACCCCTACGAAACAAAATGTATACATTATAAACTTGGTCAAAAATATGTACTAGAAAATGGAAAGTTGCAAATGGCAAGAATTGCCATCAAGATAAAAAGCAAAGCAAAAATATAAGGCAACACGAGAGGTGGAACAAGTTCCATATAACGCAAGCAGTCCAACCACCAAAAATTTCCCTTTTTAACAACGCTTTTTAAGTTCAACCTGGTGAAGAAGCTCCTGCACTGATTGGAATTAAATGCTGATTGGAATTAGAAGGCGAGGATGCTTCCTGCTCATCATTTAAAAGTGAATTGGAAGAAGCCTGATGATGGAAGTGCTTATTATTTGGGTTCATCGGCAAATACGCACTACTATTATTACTAAGAGGTGCTGGTGGGAGACCTTCCATTCCACCATCGTTATTCCCATTATTGGACATTCCCGCCGAAGGTGGCATTCCACCCATCATAGTGTGATGAGAAGGAGAAGATGACTGGTGATGATTGTACAAGTGAGACGATGATGATTGCAACTGAGGAGAAGGACGACCTAGATCCGCCCCAAAATCCGGTCCTAGAACCCCGTTGTTCCCGCTATTATTCAACATAAGCCTATCGTTCTGATGCTCAGGGGAATACAGGAATGACCGAACAGGCAAATTGCCATAATGTGACGTATTCCCAACTCCAGCTATTGTTTCATGTGAAACGGAATTAAGATTTGTAAAGCAAAACACAAAAAATACAATAAGAAGGTGCAAAAACAAACACATAACAAAAAATATCGCAACAACAATTGACTACAAGAACTTCACACCGAAGCGATGCTGGTGAACAGCATCAATAATTGTCATGTGTGCTTACCATAATTACCGGCGTGAGAATTACTTGGAGCAGTTGACAAATAGTCAGGTCGGGGTGCAACACCGGACTCGAGCTCTTCGTATCCAGGTGCTGGAACATAACCTCCTGCTTGTCTCAGGTATTCTGTCAAAATAAAAATAAAGTTGTATAGATTGTTTATTGCAATCATTATTTCTTCAAGACGATCAAGCCAAAATATCAAAAGAGCATGAATTAAAAAGCGTTTGTAGAGCACCACCATCACTGGATCATCATTGTGCGAAGGTTACTTAGCTACCTGAATTTTTGGCAGATCGAGGTGTGACAGGAGGAAGACTAGGTGAGTTAGATCTATCGGAAGGTGATTGGGGGCTAGGTGCACCATGTTCTACAAAGTTGGCATGATGATGAAAATTTGGATGGTAGCTGCCTCCAACTCCTCGACTACCACCATCCTGGCCCATCTGATCACCATACTCAGGATAATCACCATAAGCTGCGTAGTCACCTGTTCCTTGTGTTATACCATATTGGCGTTCTACGCATTCGGGTTTTCAGTGCAAAATCAATCCAACACACACGAAGCCGAAAGCGAAAATAATACATCACAAAGTGCATACAAAAAAAGAAACAAAAACAAAACAAATGTTGATACAAAATAAAATAAAATCCAAAACTACTAACAACAAGACAAAAATAACACCACGGAATATTTGGTAGACATATATACCTGCAGGATCGGGTGGAACGCCTCTTGTCGCATAAACGTATGAATCCTGCACCATGCTGGGGTCGTATGCGGCGTGTGGATCGGTGGGTTGGTTCGATTGGGGAGGGAAATGGGTTCTTGGGTTGGTCCCATACGCTGCGGCCGCCCCAGCTGGGACATAGTCGGGACCAGGTACAGTCACTTGATTTGGTCGAGGTACTCCGCTGTAGTCCATTGGCTGACCATCAGGGCCCATCTGTAACAAATGATGATGATGTTGGTGGTGGTGGTCCGCTCCACTTCCGGGTCCACCTCCAGTAGACGAATTAACAATGACTGGGGACGAAGCCGACGACGATACCAAAATCACTCCAGCAGGGGATGAAGAAGCCGGAGGTGGTCGTTTCTGAATCGTGGTGGTTGTTGATGTTTTGGACGAGGATGTGATTGTCGTTGTTGTAGTATGTTGCTGCTTACACACTCGTCCTAAACTGGCAGTGTTTGAAAGTACTCCCCCACTACGAAGGCTGTCAAACGGAAGGAGTGAAGAAACGGGCGAAGGAGACGGTATGACAACTCCGTCTCCAGCAGTATTGTTCACTAGGGAGTTCGAGCGCGCGTGCTGATGATGCAACGTTAACGAACCATTTGAGCCAACTATACCAAGACCACGTGACAAACCGGATCTACCCGTTGTGTGGAAACCATTCACTAGTCCTTTCCCTCTAGAATTAAAGTAAAATATAATAAAAAAATTAAACACATCATTCACTAATAATTTTTTTTGTCAAAACAAATTGAAAAATCACCAAATAATTTAGCATCATTAACAATGTCGCTCTTATTTTTACGTTAGATGAAGAACATACATACAGGACCACGTACGCGTTACTCAGAGAAGAAGTATTGAGTTTGAGTTGTAATACATAATATACCAGTTCACAAGACAGAATTCACAAAATATAAAACTTTTGACATTTGTAACATCATAACTAGAATACCAAAAATTATAGCTAAAATCACAATAAAATAAAATAAAATTACTATAGATATATTTTATACAATAAATCAACTGGAACTTAATTATGAACAATATTGGCTACATAAAATATTTATAAATAGTATACAGCTTACTCAATTACATTGGATTGAAAACTGTATTTGTGTATATGAAAAACTAGCTACTGATGATGAGTGAATGAAGACTAGAAGTGGTAAGAATTGTTTTAAAGTTTTACAAATAGATAGTGAGATGGAGTGTAAAGATCGTGAATGAAGTGAAATATAGAGATATATTTTTACAAAGATGACGAAGACGACAAGAACAAGAAAATAAAGTTACGTTAAAAGAATAAAAATGGATTAGTGGTTTTGTTAAAGGATGAGTTCAGTTAGTGACCTGTGTGATGTAACCTCGGTCCTTGTGACAACCCGTTCTTGTCTCTGCTCTGTAACCTGTCTACTTACGACACTGTTGTTTTTGGGTATGTATTCCGATTTTCATTTGATTGGAAAGAATGAAGAGGAGTAGAAGTGTCAAGTGTGGGATCAATCATAGCATGTTTTGTGTCAAGCCGTAACAAACAAATACATATTTTATCAACACATAATTAAAAGACAATCTCATTGAAAATGTTGAGAGTAATTAATGGAAACAAAAGTATTTTAAATTAAAACTAAATCATTTTAAAAATGTCTCTGGAACAATGATGATGACCACGAGACGAGCATCCTTCAATTTTGAAAGCACTTACACACAGTTATCCAGCAATGTTCCATGTCCTGAGGCTGCTCCATTCAACGAAGCGCATGACGAAGGTGCAGGACTCTCACTTCTTGATGTACTATTCATCTTGACCCGAAGAATGTCTTTTATTTTAAATTTAAACTGCCATAAATAGGCAATTAGTACTAAATATTAATTTAAAACTATTTAATTCAATACTCGATAACAGTTCTTACAAGTTACAATTTTTAGCTCTTGCCTTAATTTAGTTCAACTTTCTCAGCTTTTTTACAAAATACATTCATAGACAATTAAGTCTATATTTTTGGATTAAGGAGTAATCGTTAAATACATATATTTAATTTTATCCAAACTTACCAAAAAACTTTTATTAAATGCACTACAATTGATGAACGATTCTTCTTTAAAAGCATGTAGTTACTTTCCCTTCAAAAAGATGTTCGGCTAAACTTTGGAATGTAATGTTTGAATGAATGTTCCTGTCATCAGTTTAAAGTCTATTTTTAAATTTTCATATCAGCCAAGTCGGCAAACACAATTTTTTATTCACAGTTCTTAATTATCAGCTTCCTTCATTAAACCGCATTTCTTGTGTATCCAAAATCTTCAGCAAATTCCAATTCCCAAAAGCGATGATATCATCTCATTTCCGAATGAATCATCAAATAGTTTTCTGTATTTAACATTTAATTACACATGACACTACACATCCTCTCACTTTCACACATTACAAAGTAATTCAATAGCATTCTCTCTCTTTAATCCCTCCTCATTAAAAAGCAATCAAAACTGTTAAAGCCCCAATTTTCATACTATTTGCTGGCAAGGCAGTCACACAGTGTATTTTCTTCTGTCACCGATCATGCATCCGACGACAGATGACTAATAGCATCATGTCAATCCTTCTTATCATGTTGTTGGCTGGCTGATAACAATCTCATGTTTACTTTTTCCATGTGTGCTTTATGATGAAAATGACCGTGACTTGACGGCAATAGCGGCACTCCAATATATTTAGATTTTCTCTTTATAATAATAATATATTATCTTCTCTCAACACTAATTAGAATGATGCACCGATATCTTCTCAGTTTCAATGCCAATGTCACCATTTTTTCCAGACAAACAGTCAAACAACGTTTACACAATAACCGAAATGTTTATTTTTGGTAGCTGTCTTTTTTAAGGTCAAAGTCCATCAACCACACATTCACATTGCCTGTATTTCTTCATCATCTCAGCATGTAAAATCCCCTTTACAAAATTATTACTAAAACAAACTCTTTCCAACCGAAAACATGCTTAAAAATTTAGTCAACTTGAATTATTATTTAGAATGTCCTCATTTTATCCCTTCAAAACTTTTCGGGTTTCTTTTGAAATTTTCCATCCCTTCCAAAAAAGAAAACAATTTTAACTCCGCTTTTTCCCATCCAAATAATTTCTGTTCCAAATACACTTTTCTCTCCCTCTCCACCACTTTTCTACTACTCCTAATGTGTCATTTTAATTCCAATTTGTTGACTTGACTTAATTTTTTTGACAAGTCAAAGTAAAAAATACTAATGCAATTTTTTTTTGTTGATTGAAGTTACACACTGGCACTACCACACACTCTCTAGTATATTATTATAATATTGACGATATTATTACTATCATTATCGCTATTCGTGGTATGTACTAGTAAATAGTGGTACACTGGCACTACTACCAAACAACATATTCAAGAAGAGAAGCAGAGAGGCAGATATAGTGGATTTCTAGTAGTAAAAAAACTAGTTGAGTTGTTGTTATAATATATTCCCCAATACAAGTTTCAAACAGGCTTTCTATATATCTCTCTCTCACTCGCTTCTTGTTCTTGTAGGTGGACATTCATATAAAAATATATATATTATTTCCCTTTTTATATATATTTTTCTTGCATACATACTTGCTTTTTCTCATCAACAACAAAACCCTTGTCTTGTGTTGTAAAAAGGCTTTCGGTTTTTCATAGATAAACTTTTGTATACACATAATGTTTTGCAAGGGAGAGAAAAAAAATATAATACAAGACTAGGCTAGGTCAAAAAAAAGATTCCTTATTTTGTGGAATGGAATAAGAGCCGAGATTGTATTATTGCATGTATGACCAATTTCTCTACTCGTATTCGTATCTGGTCCTCTGGTGTGGTAGTAGTGGTGTAAGTGTAAATACCTGTGTGTATATACCAAGTGGATATTTATTTATAAGGGGTGTTCAACTTATTCAGAGACTACTGTGAGAGAAATGTATGTTCAAGTGAGAAGTCAGTCAAGTTTTCTTTTTACGTGTGTAAATGGAATAGCGTGCACTTGTTATTGCGATTGCGACGCTTGCTTAAACGCTTTTCGGCTTTTTAGTGGAAACACGACATTTGTCTGTTTGTCCGTTTCCGTTATCATGATGATATGAAGAACTGTTAGGAGAAAATGGAGAATGGCCATGGATTTAAAATACAAAATTATTTTTAATAGGTTTTCATGTTACCCTGAGAAATGGGATATTGGCCAATCGAGTCACCGTAACGTAACGTACTTTTTGTGCATAGTTGCATGTTCCATTCATATTTTTGTCATGATTTAAGATTAAGTACTATTTATCACCCAAGTATTTAAAGTGATTAACATTCAAAATTATATTCGACCAAATGAATAAAGGTAATTTTTATTTCATGGTCATCATCATGATTCATTGACATATTTTTTGGTTTTGGCTAACTCATGTCATCATCATTGTTTGGCAATTTATATATTGTTGTTTTGCGGTAATTTTATTTTCGTGTGTCGTCTTCATGCCACTGATAAACTAGGTGTAACACTACCACCAAAGCTTGCTCGCTTTTTTTTCTCGCTCGCTATACTGTATACCCTCCCATGTAAAAACAAGTTCACGCACAACCTTGCAATATGTGGCCAGGATACGGGTAAACAATTTCACGAGAGCATAGCAAAAATCTCAACTGTGTGTATAATAGATATGTGTGTGAAGTAAGTAAACCTTAAAAAAAAGTGTAAAAAGCAAAGAAGGGGAAAAAAGATGTGGATGGAAAAAGGTAGGTGGTGGTGGTGGATGGATCTTGATGATCATGATAGAAAATGAGTAAAAGGCGGTGGCGATGGCGGCGGCTGCTACTTGAGAAGGTGCGTCTTCCATTTGCTGCGGGATTTTTAGCCCCACGAAAAAAGATTTGAGTCAAGTCAGGACTTCAAGAGCAAAAGCGGTTTTTAACAAGTTCTTCTGCTGCTAAAGCGAAAGAAAAAAAGGCTCTTTTTTATTTATTACTAGTTAACTGTATGCACCCTTTATGCATTAAAAATAATCTAAAAAGCGCAGCTAGCTTAAAAAATTTACCTTCATGATAAATAATACTATGATCATGTTTTGGGTATATGTGAAGCCCAGAATGAAATTTTTTTCTCACTAAAACTTTTTAAAGCATCACTTCTCTCTGTTATCATCATTTTCAATGCCTATCATACCATCTTATTTCTATGTTGCAGCTCATGTTTGTATTTGTTTCTTTTTCTACGACTCTAGCTATTTTTTTAGTTTGCTGATATACTATTATCGTGTGTACACACATCTCTCTCTGTCTCTCTTGTTGACTAAACTAAAAACATGATAGAAAAAGTACCTGTCCTCTTTTCTGTGTCTCTCATGAATGATGTTGGCGATGCATTGCATACACGTCTTTTTTTGAATTGGATAAAGAGGAATAACAAGAAAATCTCTCTGTTATCCTCATTTTCTAAAAGCACATTGACGCTTTCTTGTTACAAGATGAAATGAATGAATTTTCAATTTCAAGTGTCGCTTTCAAGCAAATGAGTTTTCCCCTTCTTTCTGCCTACGACAAACTTAACTGATTATAATAGGTCGCTAATGAAGATGATGATGCGATGAACATTTTTTTTAAAGCAAAAATGCATTATCATTATTATCATCTCTACAGTAGTACAGCAGGAGGAGGAAGAGAGAAACTATATATTCCTTTTGAATATTTAACACTCTCTGCTACATGGCATTTCTGATGTGATGATATACCACTTGTATATTATGAATGACCCCTTACATTTCCACTTTGTAAAATTGTAAAGTGCAATTTTATTGTTACTAACAAGAGGATGATGATGGGGAAACCATACTGATACCATAACATACACCAACAAGGAATATAATATACGGAATACCATGTCACTATCTTTTTTTCTGCCTTTTTCCCCGTATTCCCATCACATCACCACACCATCACCAAACCAAGAACCACCACACTTGCTACCACATCTTCTTGTTAGAATTTCAAGTGTGTACGCGTAGTACTCCACCACTGGCCTGGCCTGGGTCTCATCTGAACTCTGCTGAATGACGCTGACTCTCTTGGCCTGGCCTGGCTCTGGCTCTCTGGTCTTCTGCTTCTCTGTTCTGTGAGAGTCTGGTAGTAATAATATAGATTTACTAGAAAAAGAGATGCTTCATATTGGTAGTTGGATGTGGTTGGTATTTTTTTACGGTGATATTTTAAAGCAGAACCGGAGACATAGAAAAAGAGGAATACGGAAACTCTCTCTTTTCCACTTACTTCTCTGCTCTGCTGGTATGGTTGGTGTGGTAGTCGTAGTGGCTAATAATGAAGATGATAATGGCTGAGGATTTGAGAAGAAGGACGGAGATGTGAATACGAAACAGGGAGCGAGAGAAAAAAAAGAGGCTTCTTGAACTGCTTCATCATACTCAATACAGACATGAGGAGGAGGAGGATGATGATCATCATCTCGACTCTATC
The DNA here is from genome assembly GCA_034695485.1 of Entomobrya nivalis. NCBI lineage: Eukaryota > Metazoa > Arthropoda > Collembola > Entomobryomorpha > Entomobryidae > Entomobrya > Entomobrya nivalis. The sequence goes on from JAQFZH010000778.1 coordinate 24,456, forward strand.
TCATCTTTCTTTCTCAAACACATAGTACAAGAGTGTGTAGCACACACTCACATGGTATGGTAGAGAGACAAGACACAGAAAATCCTTTAAGAGCCTACAAACAAGCCTTATGAATAGAAGATGAAGAGAATGGTACAATTGTTATAAGAAATGAATGCATGGAAGGTATATTTTATCATGGCATTTGCACAAATACTACTACTTCAAATAATACGCTTACTAAATTTCATCTTCTTCATCTTGCGTTTTTTTAATGCATTCGAAAATAGACAAAACTTGATTTCAATGTGACAATCAGTCACTCACTCAAGACAGGACAAGAAAAGGGCTGCTTTTCTGCTTCTAACCCTACTCTTCCTTAGTCATCATATCATGTGTGGTGGTGGGCCCTTTTTTACTAGCTATAAAATCCCTTTCGTTTGCACAAAACTGCTCAAGGTACACAGAATAAGAAAAACCATTTCACTTTACACAAAAAGTAAACTTTACATTCTGCATCATCTACATTTTTTATATTACTTGTTTAGTCAGTCAGTTTACTTTGGTTTGTCTTTGCTTATTTTCCCTTTTTTCCATTTTATGCGTCTCTTCATCTACTTCTTTGACAAAAAAAGAAATATCCTGAGAAAAAGCAATGGCAGCTTAAAGTTTGTGTTTGTATAAGCTACAGATATACATATATTCCTCCTGTCTCATCGTCTTTTTGAGGATTCATTGTACTAAATATATTACTTGTGTGTATTCTTTGTTACGTTGCGTTGTTGCTGTAACAAAATCCTCAATTCTTCAAGAGGGGATGATGATGATGATGATGATCAGGAAGGAAACTTTTGGAAAAGGAGCTTTACTCTTCTCACAGTCATGTCAGTGTTATCACAAGACATTTTGGATGGTTTACTTTTTGAAGAGTGAAATCCAAAGTGGGCTAAATAACGACCTCTTTGTAAAGAAAGCTTGAGGAGTGCTGTACTGTACGCACTGTGATGAGATTAAGGGGTCTGAATGTCTGAAAAAGTAAATTTGTACTGCAAATGAGAGAAATAAAGAGGAAAATCATGATACTGAAGAAGGTGGAAGGGGTTGTACTATGGCTATGTCATTATTTTGCATTGATTGTTCTGGCTCAACTATGAAATGATGAATCATAATATTATAATGAATGATGATGATGAGTATTAGTTCCTCGGGTTAGGAAATGCAGAATTTTTCTGCTTGGCATAATGCTGATAATGAAAACTGGAAAAACTGCATGAAATATGTTTGTTGATGTTTTCGTGTTCAGGTGAAGTGTATAGAAACCGTGCGGTATGTAATGTGGCCTCAGCACTGGACAAAAAGTGAAATAGCAGAGAAAAGTTGAGTTAATGATGATGATGATGACATTGGGCATGCACAAAAAAAGAAACAAAGGCATTTTGTCATTATTATTATGCTGCAAACAAGTCTACAACTACGAGTTTATTTTTGTAAACCAATTGAAACCAATATGAACACGAATATTAGTCCATGATCATTATAATAAATAAATATAATAAAAAATTTGAATTAAGAAAAATGACTTTTTGAGCATCTACATTTTCAGAGCTGACTAAACTACATTCTACTCACTACATTATTGCAGTGCAAAATGGACTACGAAATATCACAGAGATTTTAGAGAAATTGTTACAGTATGAACTACATTTTACTGTGAATCCACGCACTTCTTCGCAAAGTTGTTGAAGTATTGCAGTTCTGGGCACTTGTTTTCGTGCCACATGCAGTCGCTGGGGTTGCAGTACAAGTACTTTTGGACGTTGTCAAAGGACATGGTCTTGTGGTTCAAGTTTTCTTGGTAACATTGGGAGTTCGGGGAAGGGAAGTCATGTTGATCCTCTTGTTGATTACGTCTACATTTGCCTTGGCGGTTGCCTGACCTCAAGACTACGGGAGAAAATGTACACATTATGAAAAATCTGGAAAGTATATAAGCTATTACGTGTATGAATGAAAGAATGAATATATTAATTAACACTTACGACCAGCATTGCTGGATTCCTCAGAGGAAGATGAAGAAGAGGAGGAGGAAGAGTCGGAGTCAGAGGAGGAGGAAGAAGAAGATGAAGAGGAGGAAGATGAAGAAGATGAGGAGTCTGATGATGAGTCAGAGGATGAGTCGGAGTCAGAGCTGGAGTCGCTGTCGATTTGGGCTTTCTTGAATTGCCACAACTGAGCTTCATTGTTTTGGTTGGGTTGTTGAAGTTCGGTTTCGTAGGAGCTGGTTCCATGGCTGTTCTTGACCATGACCAAGGCTTGTCCAGTTTGGACGCTCACGATTTGGAATTTCTTGTTTTGGTTGGTGGGGACAATCCTCCATTGGGTGGCTTGTTCATCTTGTTGATGTTGTTCGTACAATACGGAAACTAGAGCTTGTTGACTTTGGTCAACAGTCAAGGCCTTGGTTTGTCCGTTCTCAACACGGTCAAAAGCAAAGCTATAATATTCAGATTGACCACGTAGCTTGGCAACAAGAACTTGGTTCCATGGACCGCTGTTTTGTTGGTTACGTCCTACAATTTGGGATGGTCTCTTCCAGTTGTTGCCGTTGGAAAGGTCATCGATGACTTTTCCGAATTGTTGGTTGATAGCGACTACCTTGGATTGACGTCCAAAAAGTGTGGCAGCACAATCAGCTTGTTGACGTTGAACGCACTGTTCTTTTTCTTGGTTGTAGAAGTGACCTTCAGGACATTGCTGCTCCGTCCATCTGCATTTCTGTGGGTTACATTGAAGGTAATTCTTGCATGATGCTGGGTGAGCGCGTTTTTGGTTCTCATCTTGAGCGTGGCATTGTTGGTTCTTGCCGGGGAAGTTTTGGCTTGGGCCAGACTTACAGACGAAGGATCTATCCCCTAAGAATTGGCGGGTCTCACCAGACTCAGAAGAAGAGGATGAAGAGGAAGAAGATGAGGAAGAGCTGGAGGATGATGAAGAAGAGGAAGAGGAGCTGGATGAACTTTCTTCAGAAGAGCTGCTGCTGGAGGAGC
>JAQFZH010000779.1:0-27480 GCA_034695485.1 Entomobrya nivalis
TCGACGGGAACTGGAGGGAATTGACGTGAACTGGAGGCAATCGACGGGAACTGGAGGGAATTGACGTGAACTGGAGGCAATCGACGGGAACTGGAGGGAATTGACGTGAACTGGAGGTAATCGACGGGAACAGAACAAAATCGACGGGAACAGAAGGAAATCGACGGGAACTGAAGGAAATCGGCCTGAATTGGAGGGAATCGACGGAAACTGGAGGGAATCGACGGAAACTGGAGGGAATCGACGGAAACTGGAGGGAATCGACGGAAACTGGAGGAAATCGGCCTGAACTGGAGGGAATCGACGGGAACTGGAAGGAATCGACGGGAAAAGCAAGCAAAGAAATTAAATTTAAGATTAGAGCAACAACTGGAAAGTCATGCCTCTGAAAAATTCAGCGATTATTTAGTATTATTCTAGCAGCCCGGCAGTGACGGGCAAGTTCAACTTGTATTTTATATTTAATTGTAATATGTAAACCAGAAACCAAATTTAGGTTGAGAAATTGAATTGGGTTGATGATAGTTTTCGTTCAATAATTTATCTAATTTATGCTTCGTTAAAAACTGATGAAAACCTTTGTGTTGGCAGTTATTGACACAAATTTCAAAATCATTTAATGTCAATTTGGAAACCTATTACTATTACATCAAATGTAAAAGGACGTCGTATATGCAACTTTCTTAATATTTAATTTAGAACAATGAAACAATGATGTATTCATTAACTTAACTTAACTAGGTTAAAATATTGAGCTATAGAAAAGAAAACGAACTTTCGTTTTTTCAGAGAGATATCCGACAACCGATGAAATTATGAATGATGGTAGAGCCTATGGCAAGATGTCAGTTTTTGGCCTTCTGCCGAAATCCAAAATAATACTCATTCATGTTATAAAACAAAAGTATGTTTTTTGCATTGTTTGCCGTGATGTATTTTTTTCTTTGACACTAATTGTCAATTTAAACAAGTCAAGTAAATGAATAAAAAAAACTAATATGAATATATAACTACGCCCACAATTTTCTAAAAATGGTTAAATTTTAGGAACAAAGTAATTTTGATAAAAATTGGTCGTTCCTTTTCAGACTTACATTTTATATAGCTATTAGCCCATTATTAATTTCGGTGAACTGATTTAAAGTCAAAAAAATGTTCAAACAAATAATTGCCAACATTATCACGCACGTCATATATACATACGTACATGTATGTGGGCCCAATCTTAATTTATTTTTCCATGTAATCTAAATCGATAATCTTTCAAGCACGTCATGCGTCAGTCAGTTAAAACAGTAACGCCTCCATAAAACCAACAACATGATTTTCATCTTCAAAGTTTCTTCAGAAAGTTTGCATTGCATAGATCCCATCACAAATTGTTTAAAATGTATCTCTTTCTTTCATTTTTCATTTATGCTGACTACTGACTGGATTCGAAAGAAAAAAGGCCTTTCAGTTGTCTGTGTCTGTCAGTCGCCCAATATTGGTGCCACTCAAGCTTGAACGCTAAGTAAACTCTGCTGTAGAACAAAGATGTCTCGTTTTTCCTTGACTTGACACGTATGCAACAAAATCAGTAGATGAAGATGAAAATACTTCATGTTTCCATTTACCGTTTTGGCGTGCTATCAACTTAAAGGTAAAAGCAATGTAACATTATGTAAGTATAGTGTCGTGTGTATAGTAAGTAATCCAATAAAAATAGATCTCACTTGCTCATCAAACCAACTCGTCAATTTCAATAAGCAAAAACTGTGTCAAAACAAAAATTACTATAAAGAAAAAAATGTGTCTTTTGCAAATTTACTCGACGAGTAAAAGTAGAGCTATTGGTTATCAAGAAGAGGAAGTGAAATATAGACGCCAAATGAAATACAATCTCTGAATGTTTCATCCTTTGTTTTAAAGAGTTGCTGAGAGAAGATGTGTAAGGCAACTCAATCAATCATTCTTTGTGTGGAAGCTGACAATGAAAATACAAAACATAAGTTCAAATTTCAACTAAACCACTAGAGAATTGTGCATGTATATTTATACACACTGTATTTGTTCCCTGTTTAAAATTAGTAGCAATTATTTTCCCTTTTCTTCTTCAAATGAGTCATCATTAATTAAATGTAGCTCAATTTCACCAACAAGTCGAAGTTCAAGGACAGATAAGACAGCTTATAACGAAGACTGCATGGCTATATAGAATACATAGAGCTCTACAAAAATTTAGTCCTCTAAATCGTAAGTTGGCTTGTGTTACAAATTTCTTTTTCTCTTTGTTTTCTCATTTCATCATCGCATCGGATCTATACTCCCCATTCCCGGGGAAGATTGAATAAGTATACCTAATTCTCTTTGTATCAAGTGCATACAAGCAATTAAAGAAGATCGAGCGAAACTGGCACCATCGCATTTTTATATCCAACTGCCAACGCAATCGAAATCTTTATAAAAAATGTAGCAAGATAGTATCAAAAAGTACCAAGAAGACAAGGCGTGTAGCTTTACAAAATATGCGATGTGCTGAAAGAAAAAAGGCTCACAACGATTTTTTTTAAAGATTTGAATGTGAGTGAGCACAAAGTATAAAATCTTCTAAATGTAAATGCTTCCTCTTCCTCCGCGCCATGCCATGCCATGCCACCAATACGAACGAAAACTAAGCCATAAACATTGCACACACCCATCGACCCATGTTGCTCCCACCGTTTCATTTCCTGTGAAGTTGGTCGACGAAGTACTTCTTCTTGGATTATATTTAGAGATGCTTTATTTTACAATCGTTCAATGTTCCACTAAAGCCATATATCTTTTGCTTTTTTTCATTGCTACTGCAGTTTATAGGGGTAATTTCTAACAAAATCTCAATACCAACTACTTAAATACACGTTTTAATGTTGTTGACGTAAAAATTCTAACGTTTTATGCATCCTGTCCTATTTTGTCACCCTATTATTATGTCTCATCGAATGAAACCTATTTTTTCCCCTTCTTGTGACAAATGTGAATATCCAAATTGTTTTGGTGGTGGTGGTGGCGCAGAGTGCATATCACCACACAGCATCTCTAATTTGCAAAAACTGTATAACATGCTTGCTATCTTTGTACTAGATTAACATGATATAATGGATAAAATATCTGTATGGAACTGGCAAGGTTAATAAAATAAAATGTTAGTTTTTCTTTTACTTTCCCCACAACGGAAAATAGATGCAGAGCAGAGGCGCTACACGAATAGGTATTAATACAAAAACTATATGAAATCATTTAATGATGTATGCATATGTGTTTTATGTGGAAGCTTAGCCAATAAAGATAACCTAACATCGTTTTCGAAGGATTGGTCCAACTTTGAGCTTATCTACATGAAACAAAAACATCAACAACCCGGTCCGCTCACCACCACGGAACACGGGTAACGAATTTTTCTTCTTCTTCTGCGGAATAGCTTTTGCCAAACCATCATAACAAGTTGAAAAAGTAGTTTAGCTGTGTTTCCCCATCAGTAGCTGTGGTGGTAGACAGACTGGTGGTGGTAAGTACTTTTTATTGTTGTTTCATAACCAAATTATTCTTTTTTTGTTTCATTTTCTCTTATGGTTGGAAAAAGTTTAGTTAGGATGGCTCTTGAGGAAGTCGTTATGCTGTGTAATAGTTGTAACTGTAATAGCCTTTTGCTATCTTAGAAAAAAATTATATAAGGCTGATTGTGTTGTGAAAATAGTTCATTTTGCTGGCTATATGTAATATTACACGGTTGATTGCACAATAATTTGTGGATGGTGAAAGTTGACTGGATATTAATAGCTAGACTTTTAAAATATAAAAGAAAACCAATTCTAGGCAAGATATAAAAGCGTAGGTTCTTTTTGTGTAGTGGAAAGTAGTATAATTTTTTTCAATTCTGGTGTTTTTTTAATAAATTGAATGTTCCCCAATTTGTTGATCATAATCATGTATTTTATGACATCCAGCTTCAAAAATGTTGTCAACAGCCTCACTGCCGTTATGCGGCATCTTCATTTTCACCCTTTTTGGGTTACATCTTCCTCGTGTTTCTGCACAGGAACAACAACTTCGCATAACAAGTATTCTGGTAAGGAGAAAATGCTGGAAAGTGCTTTGTTCATGCAGGAAAAAACCGTTTTTTACAACATTGTGTATATGTGTTGTTGTATAGACGGAGCCATATCTCATGAAAGGAGATGACGGGGATCAGGATAAACTGATTGGATTCTGTGAAGATCTCGCTGAGAAAATATCTGAAGTTTTGGACGCTGATCGTATGTTCGTTTGTTATAAAATTCTTGCCATAAAATGTTATGTTTGTTAGAATAAGAAAGGAAACAAAATGACCACGCTGCAAGATAGATCAGCGATGTGATGATTCAGGGGAATGGAATTATGTATACATTGCTTATATACTTTACAATCAGTAGATCTTCCTTCGAGAACTTGAGAAATAGTGTGAATGCAGTGTAGAGTAGAGTACATATTTACATTTCATTAGTTATACTAAACTATCTACATGTTTTTGCGTGATGAAGTAGTATATGCGCAATGTATATTGAATTGAGTCTCCTTTCAAGTTTTTTTTATTGAAGATAGAGAACCTATTTTTAGTATTATGATGACTTCGTAAGTATTCCTTTTACGTTTACTAATTGAAAAAAATGAATACGTGTAGATGAGATCCATGTTGTAAAGGATGGACGATACGGCACTCCAGACACCTCAAACCCAAGCGGATGGAATGGAATGATTGGAGAATTGCTGAACAATGTTAGCTTACATTCTCGTATATATTCAAAAAAAAATCATGCAAATTGTATTATTCAATGAAACTTAATATGTTGTTATTCTGTGATGAACTCGTCGTAATTGGCGAAATATTTTTTTAACACAATAGACGCAATATAGTTGTTTGGAAAATAACATGGAGTTAACACATTTTGGAAAACGTGATCAACGCGAGATTATTACTAACAATGAGAATACATGATACATAACGATACATTATTTTGGAGGGTTATATTGCACTTGTTATGCAAGTCAGTAAAAAGGTAATCTTTGTTGTTTTATAGGAAGCGGATTTGGCAATTGCGCCATTGACAATTTCAGCTGCCCGATCAAAGGTATTAAAATAAGCGTACAAACCTTTTGCTAATTATCATCGACAAAAAAAAACCTTATACGTATAAGGTTTTTTTGACGATGGCTAATTATTGCTCTTTAGTACAAGTTTACCAAGTTTGCTACTGCTGTTTATTGCATCCAAAGTGACAAATCTGACATTCAGTTTAATAGTACAAATTATACGTAATTTACAAAACGGTAACTAACTTTTCAAGTTACAAGTCGCACTTAGCCCCAAATCCAAAGTTTTTTTTTGTCATCCATGCAGTGCGAAAGAAATCTATGTAGCACTTTACTAATAAAACTCCTGTGAGAATAGAAGTATTGGCAACTGAATGCCAAATGTAAATATTCATATTTTTGGTAGGTAGTGGACTTTTCCACACCATTTCAAGAATTCCAACTGAGCATTTTAATGAAGGAGCCCCCAGAGGAGGAAGATGAGAGTGATGCCACATACACATTTTTGCTTCCATTTCATGGTTACGTATGGCTTTCTGTTCTGCTTGCCATTCTCGGTATCTGGATACTTTCTTTGATAGTTGAGTATTCGTACAAAAGGCCTGAGAACCGACCAAGTGGACTGTTTAATTTTCTCCGTCAGGATTCCATCTGTAGCCCCGAGTAAGTGAGATGGAGAAAGTTGCACAAAATATGTATACTGTATATATTTATTGTATTATTATTATTATACTCAGATAATAATAAGTGCCAACAACTTTCCGCTAAGTTTGATTTGATGATGAGCAGATAATTAAGAAGTTTTAGCCTTAGTTTTAGGGAAGCTTTTGTTATTTATGCCTTTATGAAATTTAGGTCTTTGACGGGGAAACTGATCCGTGCAATCTTTTGGGTCTTTCTCTTCATTATCCTTGCTGCCTATTCTGCAAGTTTTGCTGCTCAGAGAATTGCTGATTCTGGAGAACACGTTACAGCAGATATTGACAGTGTTGAGGACCTCGTGAGAGCCAGCGATGAAATTCATTATGGAGTTATTGGGGGAGGAACAACACAGCAATATTTCCTTGTTAGTAGTAAATCTCTTTGTACTAATCTGTATCAAAGTTGATATTCCACATAAACTTTTTAATGTACTTTGTCAATTTAGCGTGCAGACAATCCATTGTACAAACAAATGTCGGAGTTTATGACAGCGAAAAACACATCTGTACCCAATTATGCAGAGGGAATTAAAAGGGTTCGTGGAAGTGGGGATGATGATGATTCCGATGAAGACGATGATGATGATAGCAGTGATGAAGGAAGTGGAGATGATGATGGTAGTAAATACACATTTTGCTAATAATCAATTTGTTTAGTACAAATAGCCTTTACCTGATTTCATTCATTTTATTATTCAGTGGAATTTGCTTTTATTATGGAATCTCCTGCTGCTGAGTATCAGCTTTCCAAGGAACCCTGCAATCTCATTGTTGCTTCTGAAGAGTTTGGCCCAACAAAGGGATACGGAATTGCTACAATAAAGGGCTCACCCTGGAGGTATGAAAATATGATAGAAAAAGAGAAATAAAGAGAAAGCATTGAAAATGTAATATAAAACCATTAACGTTTCCAAGAAATGACACTTCAATCTTTCGATTGTGAAATTCATAGCGAGCGAGTAAATCTTGCCATTTTGGAAATGAAAGAGAACGGTGAGATGGAGGAGCTTGTTGACAAATGGTGGAATGATGGTGCTTGTTCTGGAGATGATGATGACGATGATGATGATGGTACAGATGAGGTAAGTTGATTTTATTGTATACTTTATCCATTTTTGTTGTTTACCAAAATTCGACCTTTTACCTTTAAAATATGTACCTTATTTATTTAAAGGATGACTTTGATCAACTTCACCTGAGTGAACTGTCTGGCGTTTTCTACTTTCTCATCATTGGTGTTATTCTCTCCATTGTTCTTTGGTTTTTGGAAGGAAGATCTAAGTAAATTCATAACTTGTTACTTTTACACAAATATATAAATCACATCAGAGGACTTTCATTTCTTTCCTTGTCGTGCCTTCCGGATAACTTTTACTATTTGCATATTCGCGCTTCATATTTCTAATGTTCTAATATTGTAATTTAATTGCATATTACTTGTTGTTCACAAAATGTCTTTTGTCTCTTTGTACGCTAAGTAAATATATATTATTATGCTGAAGATTTATGAGATTTTATTGTGAAAAACGAATTTGGTTTACCTCAAATATTTAATAAATTTTTGTCCTTTTGATTTTTAATCATGCTTCAATTATTTATGCATCGTAATACTCGTATATTTTAGTTCTCTTTCCATTACATTGTTTTAATCATCTTTCATCTTGCAATTTTGAAACTTAGTAAGAGGCAGTTATAAGAAGATTTGGTACAACATAAATATTTTCAAGCATACAGAGTGAAGTCTGCTTGAATTCAGGACAAATTAACCAAAAAAATTACTTGAACAATTATAGTTAATCCTATAATTTTAAATTAGCTGAATCGTTGAATGAATTTAGTGTTTAGGAAAACGCGAACTGATCCACCTGAATCCATATTTGCCTGGAAAGTTTACAAACTCAAGGTTCCATTAGCAAACTACTAGCAATGACCACAAAAAGCTACTTTAAAATTCCACAAATCATACTTTAAATTAATTCTTCATGGCATCACTGCGTATTAGTGTATAATATCATGTCATATAATCGTGCAACCGTGCAAGCATTTTACTTTACTTAATATCCATCATCCACTGAACTATAATATTCGGAGCAGAGAACCCGGTCCTAGGGCAAAATATTTTCTAGTGGAAAACTTAGGTGAAAATTTATTAATAAAAGTGAATTTACTTGAAATTTATACAGTTTCGTAAACAGTTCTTCAGGCCATGTACTTACTAACTCTTTATGTTCGAATTATTCATGCACACGTCCATGGGTTAATATAAAATGTATGCATAATCTACTATATCATGTCATACAGAAAGAAATTGTGAGAGAGAAGTCAAGTAAGAAAGTCAAGTGAGCTCTTGAGCCTGCATTCTTAAACCATTGTGTGTACTACTGAGGTCGAGCGAACAAAGGAATATCAAGTGTTTTGTTGGAGAAAGTAAGAAAAGTGACACAACGACAGGCAGCTGCAGCCAAGGATTTGTAGAAGAAAACAGACACTGGTCAGGCCTGCTTGTCCTTCTTGACTTTCTTGGTTCTTAGAAAAGAAAACGACACAGACAAGTAGACAACAGACTTTGAGAGAAAAATATTTGTGCTCAATAAGTTTTTTTTTTCTCCTTTTTAGCACTAAAGAGCTAGGACACCAACAAGCAAAAGCTTTAAGAAGTCGACAAGAGAAAAAGAGTAGTGTTAAAAGTATAGCTTTCATTTGTGTTTTTTACAAGAGCAAGGCTTCAATGGATGAAATGTGATTCGTTATGCAATATAATATAACTCTTTGTACCCGCGTCCACTTTTGTCTGTGAACTGGGAGTTAAAATACCTTATTATTTCTTTGTATGCTACAAGTAAAAGTGATACTTAAAATCTCATGCTATATAGTTGTTCAATTATAGGTTGAATTTATACGCTTATTGCTTTCAAGCTATCCTACTGCTTTATACACACGCCCATTTTCCCCCTTTTAGGCCGGAACTGAACTAAAGTGAAGGGCCCTTCAACATACAGCTTGTGTAACTTTCCAGAAAAATATTGACTCGAACTCAACCATTTGGAGTGAAGGACACAAAAAGCTATCACGCAAATTATAAATGAGTCTTTAGCTCATAAAAACGATAAAAGTTGTAAAAAAAAATCCTTCTATTTATGAGTGTATGTATGAAAATATTATTTTTTCATTTATAGTCTTCTATGGTAAAAAAAACATTGTAGAAGGAAAGCAGTGCTGGCTTCCTCTCCTTAAAAGGAATAAGGATTGCGTGTATGTACCATTCTTTCTTGTCGAGGACATTTCTGCCCTCAACTGCAATAAAAAGTATTATTACCACTGATGCAAGTACGTTTTACACTTTCCAGGCTATTACGTGTTGGAAGTACTAAAGAAATAGACAACATTTGAAAGAGAAAGCCATTATGGACTAACAGACCTACCTTCATATATTTTGATACGTGTGTATGTACTAAAGTAATTAAATAAATTGCTAAATGTTTTTAAATCCCCATTTATCAAATTATTATATTAAGTGCATGGGTGGTTCATTCATGATGACTTGATTGACCTTTCGGTACAAATGTCAGTGTGCTTTGAAGACTATACCCATTTCATGTCCATTTTTATGAAATGCGCATAAAGCGCAAAAAACCCATTCTCATAAAAAATTTCCCAGTTTATATTCTCAGCAGCTCATTTAGTTTAATTCTTAACATAGATTACCCATGGCGCTGCCCAATAACAATGCAAATTAAATTAGACAAAATTTTAATTTGTAAATTACAAGGAAAATCAAGCTAAGTATCTCCGTATCCATAAAACAGCACATTAAACCTACGTCATCGCACTGTTTGAGGTTTTAGAGTCCTCTGCAAAGCAACAAATTGATGAAAAACCACAAGTGTAAATATATATGCTTACCCTCAAAATTACCAAATAATGTAATACCTAATACGTATATTGTGTTGTTACATCTAACAGGAAAATGAGGTTTTCATCGACCACATTGGCAATAGAATTAGCAAATAATTCAAAAAGTCAGCAAGTGTCAAATCTCCAGCAAAGCAAGGTTCTCTCTCACTTTTGTACATATACTACTTCCTCTTATTCTAACAACTTTATACTTTTTTCGTTATGTTTCGTTATGTACAATATTACAAAGTCATTACATTAGAAACAACCACGCAAAACATGAAGCAGTTTTTTTTATTAAATTTTTCGCACAAGTAAAATCTGCTAATAAAAGTAATGCCAAATCGAGCGAAATTACAACGTAATCCTAAACGGCAACATAGCGCTAACCCCAGCCGAGCACCAAATACCATCAGAGGTTTATTTGTAACAAAGTGAAGCCTAACATATTTTGAGATAGGTTTTATTTATGAGTTTTAATACTCATTTAGATCGTTAAGATAGCCTCATAAGGAAAAGATGATGAAGATTATAAAACTGGTGGTGGCTTAAGCAAAGGGACAGCGTCCACTAGTCGCCGTTTACATGCTACTGCTACAAATTTGCAAAACTAAACTTACTATATTACCACACACACTTACATGACAATGCATTTAAAGTGTATGTCTTGCCATTACATATATTACCTATATTAAATACCAAGCCAAATGGAGCAACAAACGCCTGTTTGCATTTTTATAAAAAAACACGCTTTTACGAAAGGCCATATATAAAATAGGTATTACGCCTCTGCGCTTCTCAAGCAACAGCATTTACTACTGATTTTCTAGAGTATTCAAGTTTGAAAGGGAACTCTTTTGCTCAAGTTGTATATCCACGGCTTTGGTGATTGTCGTGGATTTGGTGGATGAGACTGAAAAGGCATAAGAAGAGAATTGAACACTGCAATGCGAGCTGGTTCAAACACACTCTTTTATACAACTTTACAGGGAATATAGCGACTGTTGTTGGTGTGCCAGTGCCAATTGCATTTTACCCGACATCAGAGCAGCAGCAGTCCCACAGTTCATGTCGTTTTTCTCTCTTTTGTGCTTCTAATTCTGCTGAAAGTAAAGTTCTCGTACGAACGAGACAAGGAAACCAGTCAGTAATATAGCAGCCGCCTTTACGTATGTCTTTTGCGTAAAACGATGTGAGGTTCCTTTTTTTATTGAAGAGGGATACAATTTTGTCATCACTTCATTTGGGACTACAGAGGAGGCGATGTGATCTTGATCTGATCATCTCTATAAGCCAATGCTTGTTTGCTACATGTTATGCAACTTTTCACTGACTGTGTGGTGTGAAATTTCTGCATCATCGCATCAAACCCACCGACAAAGAGTTAATAAATACGAAATTGCAAAAAAATAAATGCATAGAGATTTTTTTGTTTGGTGGCCATGTGTGCATATGTGTGACCACAGCATATAAATGGTTTGTAGCAAAAATTGGTATCATCGGACTGAAAATCTCTGATCAAACTATAAAAAAAACTAGACTGCACACACTACGCTGTAATTCAGTTTTAGTAGTTTATCTACAATACACAGGAAAAGTGTGGCCCACATGTAAATAAATCGAGACGCGTCAATAACACACGTACACAAGCTAACAACGCAACGTAAGTGGTAAAAAGCGACAAAGTTTTCGCTTTCAACTACTACCATTGCTCTGAAAATACTTGGATGAGACAAACGTGTAGTGCGTGATTATCCTGATCCTGATCATCATTCCAATCACATCTCTTTCTCTCTTTTGACTTGAATCATCGCACAATATAGCAATTGTGAGCTCCTTCTATAAAAAACGTAAACGTAAGCCAATGCCACACCATCACAAAAGAGGAGATTTTTTTTCTGTTGACAGTGCAAAATGCGATAATAAACACGAACAATGACTATTATAATGGGTATTTATACTACTTTATCCTCAACCATTCACTGAGCAAATAATACATAACACACAAGATATAATAACACCCTTTATCTCATCCGTTCGTTAAACTGATTATTAATTATATGCAATATGGAATCATAGTAAAACTGCCAGTTCGCTTGACTTGACTTGTGTGTTTATTTAACTAACATTATGCATTTAACATATTGTCATAATAGTACTCTTGCATGAACTAGTGTGACTGACCGTGATTTTGTGTGTTAAATATACAGAGAGTTTTGAATATATCTCCCATTTTTTAGCTTTAAAATTCCATGAAAAAAGTGATAGCATAAAAAATTAATTGTGTACCATTCGTTCTAGTTTTTTAAAGAACGACTGACAATGTCAATTAAAAGGAATTGATGCATTTTCTTTGCTACCAAATTTTCAAACATTTTGCATATTGAAGCCTATCTGTACTGAATGTCTTTAAGGATGACGGAGAACACTTGTTAAATCTGCCAAAGTGCAAAAGTTTTCCTTGTGACTTTTGTCATTGATATGTCGTCATAAAAAATCTGTTTCTTGTGTGAAATCGTGAGTAAATGTGATTTATGCTTTATCTCCGAAATAATCTGTTTTTCTGAGACAGTGAGATAAAAAAGACTCTTACTGGATGAATAAAAAACATACGGATTTTATTTCCAAGAAAGCATACCAAACAAGACCAGATCACAGTTAAAAATATTCAGGACGATTCCCTAAGAAAGACCAAAGCTTTCTAAGATACAAAAACACCGGGAGATATAAGAGACCTTTCTTACCTCACAACACATTTCACAGGTATTTTTCATACATTTTTATAATTTTTATGTTGCATTGCCTAAGTACATTGAGGAAAGCTTGTTTCACAAAAAGTTCTTTGAATGATACGTACATATACCATTACATTAATACATTATAGCTGTAGTTTGTAGCTTTGTATGTAGTTTTGCTTGTTTTAGTAGTTGGCTGTCAGTAGGATTCATCGACAAGACAAGAAAGAAACGTTCACGCTGCTGGCAGTTTGTAAGCTCAAAAAGTGTGCTCGTGTAAAACTAATCTTTTTTACATATACTGGGAAAATCTCTGGGACACATACATACAAATGAGGAATGGTTTACATTTCCGTACTTGTTACTTCGAAGAGTGATTTACATCCCACCGGGTTAAATAGTTAATAATAGCATTCTAGAGAATAGCAAAAAAAGAAACCTTCGTATAAGTTTATTCAAACTATATGATAAAAAATATATATATTTTTAAAAAATACTTAGGGCTAAAAGTATAAGTAGCAAATTAGGTATATAATTTGTGTTTATGTGTATATTTCTTGATGTAGGCATGTTTGTTTAAGTTGTCATTTTGTACGACAGAAAGACAGAAAAGCAAAACCACAGTGAACAGTCACAAGATAACATGGTTGATAAAGAGAGTAGTACGTAGAAGAATAGTAGTAAAACATAATATATACTTGATACACGCGTTGTGACTTTTTTCAAACTTTTCTTCGTGTTTTGTTTTGTGCTAGAACACATTTGTGCAATTAGCTAATCCGATCCAAACCACAAGTTTATATCCTCCTGATACAATTTTACAGTAAAAAAAATTACTTACGTATATAATTCTTTTTGATATATATTATTTGGATGTGTGCAGTGCTTAGTGTATAAATGTGCTTCTGTTGAAAAAATGCACTACTGCTGTTAATTACTCTGCATATTACTTTTATGTTAACAAATAAAACATGCATAGTACATAGACCTATAGACTTCACTATTATCTGATAGTGTCTTGGCTTGTCAATTTGTGCTGAATGGGTTTGTGTGCACAAACTGCACACAGGACGTAAGACGTAATAATTATTGCAAAAAAACGTAAGTCAAATGAAGCACATCATATATTTATAATAATATATCAGCAGAATGAATGCACTACAATACAATGACATAGAACCTTTTATTACCCTTCCGCACTTTCCGCAGTTCAAATCGATACGAAAATCGAAATGGATATAATTTCAGTTTCATATGAAATATAAGACTTCCAATAACTAGCATAAAAACAAATCAATTGATTTGTATTATCAGAAGCCGATATAACAGACATTTTTTCTTGGATGAAGGCTTACAGGAAATTATTTATGTTATGTAGTTTTTGCATACAGATACAGAAAACTGTACAAATATTCACAAGTAATTTCACAAAGACATAATATAATATTGAATATGATATATTAAATGGCTGCTTTACTCATGTATCAGAGTCTTCTTGCTTTTTTTTCTTGTTAGATGTCACGAAGTTTACATTCTCTTTTGTCTTAGCAAGCAAAGCACGCAATATGAGAAATGGTTAAAAGAAACATAAAATATTAATTTTTATTAGATATCTCTATTTCTGGTAATTCAATTTGTGTGCATATTTTTTTATGCCACACACAACATATTACTTTTTAAGAATTGTGTATACACTCTTATTGATATGAACACTGATGTTTAACTGTCAAAGCCATTATCACATAAATGTGTTGTAGCATACATTCCAAGACGGAGAAACATGATTTTTCGATTGCACAAATAGTTTTACGTTGTAGATGGTTTGTTTGATGTTTAAATATTATGATGTAGTTCTCTTGTTTTACATCAAATATTATATTAAATTGCGCATTTTCAATATTATTGAATCTACTATCATGTCGTAATAAGTATATATGTATATACAGAGTTATAGGGGAATAGGTTAAAAAAATAGATAACATAATACAGATGGCAATGGCAATCATCAATGCTATTTACACTTATGGCATGGCATTCAGAATTTAGAACAGGTAAGTTGATAAACTGGCATGTAAAAGGAGCAGATGTATGAAATGAAAGGAGATGTAGGATGAGGATGTGGTGTTGCCCATGAATTCGGGGTAACGAACAAAGAAAATATTTCAGCAGTTCCATTCCTCAAGCATGTATATTGCATACTTGCCTTATTTCACAAGTAAAAATTTCATTTTTCTGCTCTTCTCTCAATGTATGATCATAATATGCAGTGTTTACCATAGACTACCAAATTTTTTAGTTTGTTCACACGATGTTTTAGAGGCCACTCTATTGTAATTGGTTGGCAATATTATTGAGACAAGAGTAGCATATAGTAGACAAAGAGTTCAAACAGCTGCAAACTGATGATGAGATGGAAAAATCAACAGTAATTTAACGTTAAAACATAAAATGTGTCATATAACAAATATTTAATGACTTTTCCTTTTTGAGGATGAAGGTAATTTCTCATGAGTTCTTTATGGAATACTGCATTATAAGTAGTGTCACGTTAAATGAAAAAGATTCAACTAATCAGCATTAAAATTTTATGCAGTATCATCATGATGATTGTACAAAGCAAAATACATTTGAATTGATTGTAAAGTGCTGTAAGTAGTAAGTGCATATTTTTTTGGATGACTCAAAATTGTGCGTCTTAGCTTCTTTGTTAAAAGTTGAAGAAATCAAGTCCAGGAATGAATTAGGAATACTGGGAGTGCAAGCTTTGTATGCAAAATTGATTTGGAGTTGATTTGCAAGTAAATTTTTGTTGCTAGAAGGCAAGGCTCAAACTTGATAGGTATCTCGTTGCCTGTTATGTACCTGCTGAAAGAAGTTCATGAATTTTATTTATACAAAGTTTTAAGGTAGCTTTGCACTAATTTTAAGGTTAGCAATATGTTTTGTGTGCATACCATACCTAAACAACATCTTGTAAAGATGCACAAAAGAATATCCTGCTAAATGGAATACGAAATCGGTGTATGGCTGCTAATAAAAAATTAGATTCTGATTGTGAGAAATTTCATGCGGAGATGAAAGCTAAACTGACAATGAATAGAATAGTACCCTGCATGAGAAATTGCGTACACTTGTAAATTATGTTTGATGGGCTGTTGCTGCTGAGATTGCAAAGATCGAAGATCAATATTGAAAACAATGTAACATGAGAAATGACCAGGTACGTCTGTATGTTTGTACGATAGTTCGATTCAATTGAGCATACAAATTTTCTTGAAGTTGAATGCGATTTGCAGTTTCGCAGATAAAATAACTGAATTCTTTTATTTCAATTTTGCATAAACAAACCAGTTAGAGACCACTTGAAGATTCATACATTTTTAGTTGTAATTCGGTAAACAACCGGCCAGGTCAGTTCTGGTATTTCTACATTTTTATGCACAATTTTTGTATCTTGAGTTTGCAATTGCAATGATCTGTTTTACATAAAGATAAAGGTATGAAACTGTATGAGAAGATGAAGCATTGCTGGGGCTAAACAGTGGAGATCCAATGTATTGTTTTCAGTGATAAAGATTACATTTGAGATCACAAAACTAATTCTCAGTGAAGTTAGATGTTACAAGTATCTTTTAGTATTGGAAGGACTTCATACTAGATGGTAAAATCTCAGTTGAATTAAATAATTTACTTTTTAATATACTAAAAACTACACTTGACGGCCAAATGTATTTTTTAATACCTGATATGTACTTTCTCCAAACTATTTCAATCTGGACTTTATCAAGGTTAAAGTTGTTTTGTTTGTTTTTGGGAAGTTAGCCAGTTCAGAACATAAAAGCCAACTTAGTCACAAAATTGAAATGTCTCCTTGTTGGCTATCATAATAAATTGTCGGCTTTTGTTCTTTTGTCGTATTGCGGACTTGCACTCCCAGAAAATCTTTCATATAATCTCTTTTTTTTACAATCACAACGTTTCAAGATTTTTTTTGCATATAAATAAAGCCATATTAAGAGATCGTCTCTCAGCTTCTCTTAGCTGCAGCCTACAAAAGGATCATATACTCATACTACATTCCATAAGTCCCATACAATGCTTTATGCTTTATATTAAATTATCTTGCTCGTCATATAATTTTATGGAATGATTGCCATATGCAAACACATCCAACATTTACTACTAAAAAAAACCTTTATGACCAAAAAAGGCTGTGTGAAACACCAACACAAAACACCGCATTTTCTATAAATACATACACAAAAATTATATGTAGTTGAGCGTGGTAAAATATCTTGTTGCTAATTTACTTTTTAGTGCGAAACTCAATGTTCCTACACCAAACTTAACGTTTGTCCGAAGGGAAGCTCTAAAAATAATTAGAAAGTAGGAGGACGCACGATTTTAAAGGGTTGGATTCGTGTGCTAAGTGGCCATACAGTTTTTATGTAACGGTTTAATGTGTAAATAGCAAAGACATTTTACAAGCATATGCAGCATGAGGGACATGACATAATAATAAAATAGTAATAAAAACTTCTTTATGTACAACCACTGTTCTTCGTCTGTTCATAAAAAAATAAAATGAAGCTTTACAAAAGTTGTGTCCGTTGCATTTACAGACAACATAACAGTCACTTAAAGAATGATTCATATAGTTTCTAGTATTTTCTTTAAGATTCATACTGAGTTAGTAATATTACTGACTGATTGTTTGGTACTGATAACCTACTAGCCTGCCATATTTATACATTTTGTACATGCTTATAATATTTCAAGGATTAATTATGCGGAGTATATGGGGACGTGCGAATTGTTTTATAGTATTGCACTTGGGCACAGTTACAATTACAACAAAGAGTAGTTTTACTGGCGATGCTGATATTTTGTTGTCCCAGTCCAGGTTTCACTGCATGCTTCCATGCTCTCATTTCTCACCAGACCAGAATAAGTGGCTTGCTGCATCATAGAATCGAAAAAGGAAGACAGAAGGGAAATAAGGAGGGAAATCTCTAAGGCTAAGGGTATTTACTATTTAGTTTTACTACTTTGGAAGAAAGGCATCTATTTTGACTCTTCCTTCAGCTAACAGACATAAAAAAGCCAAAAGGAAGAGGGAACATACCATGAGTTGCAGCTGCTGTCTCTTTTTGGCTTCATCTGCTACATATACATGTATATATTGCATGTAATTTTCTTGATATCGTTGAATTGAATAACAGGACTAGTCGTTAGGGAAGCTCTACACCTTTTCTCATGATATGAGAACAACTGCTGTTGTGGTATGAGGATGCATGGCATGAATAAAAAAACCAACGAATGTCAGAGTGAACTAGCCACAGTTTTATGATGATAATGGTAGTGATCTTAACTCACGTAAAGTTGAAGGGCAGGGAAGGAAAAGAAAATTATGAGTGTGTGTGAGAGAGAGGGGCCTTGATACGGGCTAGAGAGAGGAGATAAAGTGAGATCAAAAACTGTCAATGAAAGATTTCATTTCTTTGTCTGGTTATTCTTTATAACAAAATTGTCGTGAATGCATATTGCACGATACGTAATATAAAATGCATACATGATAAATACATGTTCGTGTGTGAGTCCTATAATGAAAAATGGTAAAGGTGATAGAGACACTTTTCCAGTTTACGTGTGATCAGGATAAGAGAAAAAAATTCATGTGCATAGGTATATTTATAAACATAATCAGAAGATGCTGTGCCGTATTGAGAGAAGAATGTAACATGAATACAGAGAAAATGCCATCGGTATGAACCCAAGTAAATCAATTTTTTATGTAATTTGTTTACTGTATGGGAACAAGGGTCATGATACATTTAACACTTTGCAGTGGAAGAGAAGAATGCATAACCTTTAAGTCCACATACGTTACAGGAAACGACGGAGTAAAATAAAATGTTTTCTTGTATCTCCGATTCTCCCTTTCCCAAAACAATAAGCAAATAATGTCAGCAACGAAATCGAGAATCACTTTGTTATCAGTTACAATTTTGCTAGACGATACGCCATAATGTACGCCAATATGTAAGTAATGTACAAACAATGTGTAATATTTAGTTCCCCAAAATGCGCATTAGGTTTTGTAGAAATCCAATTATTTTAATGTTTGCGTTGAGCGTTAAATGTACATTCGGGGAAGAGACATTAGACATTATTATAATGATCGGTGTATTTTAGTGATAGTGTAAAATCCTTTTGTTTCCAACAGCGCTCAATTTGAAATCGTACAAAACCTTTGAGGCTGGTTGTCCTGTCCTTGTCTTTTTTACTGGGGTATTGGACCAACAAAACAAATATGGGATCCTGCAGCTAGAAATTTGCCTCTTTACCTTATAAATCCATGTTATGTCACATGTAATAAATTACACTTATGTATACTGTGATTTCGATTTCCCAATGGTTTGATGACATGACGAGGTGACAATCCATCACTTTTATATTTTCCAACTATTTTAGTGAATCATTATACATCGCACATTTTCCCTTTGTCAAAGCCAATTTTAATAGAGGAATGCCTCTTGTTTCATTTTAAAAATAACAATTTAAAGATAATGCATTCAAAATTCAAGAAATCCATTCACTTTCATTAATAGAATTTCATTAACGTTCCCATTTCATCTTCCAGCTATACATCTTTGTTCACATCGTATAAAAGTGCACAGGCAATATATTTCTTTGGGTTGGGAGACATGAGAAGTTGTGAAACCAAAATGCAAACAGTTGAATAAACCGAAAAAGAAAAAAAGATGAAAGGTCTTACAAGAGATTCGGGGTCCAGTGGGAAACCCAAGATGACACTTTGACTATGGTTCACTTCTTTGAACTCACTTCTATTTACCCGTTGGTCACCAGAAAAAAGTCAAAACATATAGGTTTCACTCAGGCAAATACCAAAGTTTCCCAGGAGGTTCATAGACATCAATACGTAAAATATTCATGGCGAGTGTTAGTTGAGAATTCCAAGCCCACACGCAAATACCTACAAATACGATACAAGGATGACTTTTTAATGTTGGTTCCTATCAATTTATGGAAGGAGAAAGTATTACAAGCTATAGCTAGTCGTCCTTTCCCAAATACCCCAGGCTAGGCCACAGACCACTTAGCAAGACACATTTTTATTATTACGTTTGCATGTGCGTGCTACTCAGAAATCTGACTCTGACTTTCATTTCCGGTGAACTCTTTGAGCATGTACATTTACGACAAAGCTTATTTGCGCTTCTTAAAATAGCTCAGTAATTGATCGCGTTCACTTATAAATAAAGTATATATGTTTTATTCTACGCCGTGTCACGCGAGTTTTCGTTTGTAATGATAACATACTATAAATATAATCGATTATGCAAACTAAGCAGGTTTTTTATACTGGAGTACCAGTGTTTATTTTTGAAGAGTCTACAAATCCTTTACTCATATTATAGCACTTCTTAAAAAAATTAATGTTCTTGCTTATCTGATCATCGTCACTACATTCTAAAAAAAACGTTCTCGATTTAAAACGTACTTGGTACACATAAAAAAAGTTAGGGGAAAGTATTGGGGGGATTAGCAAATAAAACGTCATCGCAATTTTATTTTGAAAATTGAACTTGACTCCAGTTCCAGTCTATGCCCATTAATTTGGTTTCCCAATCCCAACACACCCATACATAAAGCACAATGAATGATCCCTGCTGTGGATCTCATATAATAACGCAATTTATAATCCTTGACTATTTGAGTTTGTGCTAACTCCCTTGATGATGTCAAGTATACGTCTGGAATGAGATTTCGCAACGGTTTTTCAACAGAATGTGAGTATTGTCAGAGAAAGTTACATAAATGTAGCACAAATGATATAAACAATCACAATGAACATTTTTTTGCACAAAATGCTGATGGCAAAAAGTAGAATGATGTAAGCTCTCGATTCATTGTAGGGAAAATTGGGAACTTGAGGGAAGTAGGAAATGAAATATTTTTCAAAAAACCCAAAGAGATTCGTATGGTATTGCCTTCATTTTCTCTGGGCATAATATAATGATACTTGTAGCTTGGCTGTGGGAACTTAAATTTGGAACTACACTTACAAAATTGTCTATTTGATACGTTGAGGCCGAGACAGTACTGCTGCATTGCGTACAAAGCTTAAAAGATCCTGACGGTGGCGTTTATTTTTAAGCCTCGGAAATGCTATATATGTATGTGTGTATATTTGTACAATGTACAATACGCAGCTTTCATTACGTGTTGTATCCAATTCCGCAGAATTTTTTATGCCAAAGATGCAACGGTAGGCAATAAAGATGAAAGGGCATCCCGCATGGATGATTAGGAAATTTTAGGTTACCATTTAGTTTCATAAATATACGCAATGCAAACTATAGATATAATTATATGTACATATATATATATATTTTATTTCTTGCAGTTATGTAGGCGTCCTAAAAAGGAAAAAAAGTAAATTAAAACGCAATTTCGAAATATGTATGATCAAATATGAATGCGCAAACAATCATTGTAAATTATAATACCAACCAACCCAATGTCTTTATTTTATCAAGGCCTTGTAATTTCAATCACCTACGCAGAGAAATTCACCAAAATCGTGTGTAAAATAAGTTGGATGAATTGTAGCATCTTGGCAAATTGTACATTTATTTATTTTTACTTTTCAGGGTTCAGGTTCCCGTGAGACCTCTTTTAACATTGTGAACCTCCTCACCTTTTACTTCATTCCACTCATCCCAAGAGCACCAGGTTACTTTCACACTCCATTAGGAATCGAATTTACTTTTCCTGTATATACGAATTGAAAGGAGGATTTCAACTTGGTGTCATTCTGCTGTTGTCAGCTTCATTCCTTGTTCAACTATATGCTATGGAAATCCAAGTAAATTTTCAACAAGTGAAAGCAGTAACAAACGATTTCATGAAGTGAAGCAGCAGGAGATCAAGTGCTTGTTGTACATCATCATTCTTCGCCAAATTTTCGTTTTTTAGCAATTGTCTACTGTGCTACTGTTGCCTGATAAACCTTCGTACTTAACTTAATACAAAAGTACTTATTTTACGTAACGTAACATCAACAGCGATTCTGTTTTATTGAAAAAGACAGTCTTGCAATTTTTAATACAAACTGTTATTAAGAGAATCTCAATTTAAAAAGGTAAGCGTGTCAAAATAGATGAAAATTGTAATATTTTATGCAATCCATGTATGTATTCTTGATCAAATGGAAAATTAATCTTGATTTGCCGGGTATTGAAATTGGATTTCATAGAAAATGGTTTTCGTTTAGTTATTCTATTAAATTTTTAATGAACTTTTAATTCATTTTTTCCAGAATCAAAAATGAGTAGTACAGATGCCAACTTTAAGTCTAAGGACTTTGCCGTTCGAGCACAGAAGAAAATTCTGGGCCAATTCTCGAGTAGAAAAGCGGCAAAAGTATTCATCAATGAGAACTTAGCCACTTTATTGGATCTCTTGTATCAACTTATGAAATCTCACGTAAGAATACTACACAAAGAGTTATGCCCACGTAAAACTATTGTAACACGCGATATTGTATGATGGTGATGATGAATGACACACGTACCTAATTAATAAGAAACGACCTCCATTCCATTTCCGCTTCTTTTGTATTCACCGGATATGCGCATGTGATTTCACAAACTCTTTCTCATTATATTATTTTCCAGACTCAAGACAAAAAAGTTGCCGAAAAGTTTGTCAAGAACATAATCAAACTTTCCATCAAAATAGGAGTGCTGGTACAAAACGATCAATTTACACAAGAAGAGATCAGAATCGCAAACAAATTCGCAGATATGTTCAGAAATACAGCAATGACCATTGCTAGTTTTATTGAGGTTAGATAATATTATGGTTGTATTACGTAAATAAAACTATTTTAATTAACTATAAATCTCAGAAAGACAAAAAAAACACGATTATTTTTTAATACTTTCAGGTGGACTTTAGTTATGACCGGAACGTTCTTATCAAGACAGTGAATGACTGTGAAAGTCAGCTCAAACTTCTTGTCAAAAACCACCTCACGGATAAGTCCCTTACTCGCATACAATTTGTGGCAAATCACTTGAGAGATCCTGCCTTGCTTGACACATCGTTCAAGAAAGGAACTCCCCAAAATGAAATCATGATTCAGATGGTAAATGAAATCAATAAGGCCATCGAGAACGGTGATTTGTGATAATTTTTTGTAAGGATGAAACTCAAGAAGTTTTTTTTTGCAAAAGTACATATAACTACCTGGTTATGCAATATTGATTACCAACTTTTTGGTAAAAGGCCCATTACAAAGTTTAATTCTCCAGTAGCCCTGAAAATCAGTGTATTTGTATTTTTCAAGAGTATTATTTGTATACATTATCACACAAATCACAGTTACTTAATATTTTAAGTATGGAAGATAATATTATATAGAAAGCCACATTTAACTTTTTACGCTACTTATCTTTTTAACAAGTAAAAAAATATTATTGTTCTTGTTGCTTTTTATATTAAAAATGCGTTGCGCTTTCAATAAAGCAAAATAATGATAGAGAAATATTATGTATAATAGTTTTATGTATTTTGTTCCAATAAAAGAACCGAGAAGCAAGTCAAGATTCAAGTCAATAAAGTCTTCTCAGCCAAACTCTATAATAATTTCACGTCAATGGTTGTAGGTATAGGATGAAGTATTTTTTGTGTTTGTGTCTATTAAAAAGATTTTATTGATAAAAGCAAGTGTAGTGAACTGTAACCTTCTTCCACTCTAAACTAATCCAATTACTATAATCAATCCAATTATATTTTCACTGAAAATACTGCGAAGAAATTAGTTTTTCAAACTTGATCTGAATCTGGTTATTAAAAATATATATACCTTTTGTCATTTTCAATAAGTATTTTATTCGAAACTAGTAATCTTATTTGAATATTCTAGCGACAAAATCTCAAAATGGTAACAAATCCTAGAAAAATTAGTATGTAAAATGTTAGAACTAATTAAAAAAATTCCCTCTGTAAGTAAGCTACAATTTAAATCCAACCAAACAAACATATATCGACATAGTTTATATATCCCATTTAAATACGATGCATCTGGAAAGCAACATCGTTAAATACAAACAGTAGGCTTTAAAATGAACACAAAAAATAACGTCAGTTTGCTATTGCCCGTTTTTAAATTCTTCATTTTTGTAAAATTGTTAAATATATGGGTACGGTTAAAGCATGTATGATGTATAATATTTACACGAAAGTAAGTAGTTAGTTAAAATGCTCGTTTGTAGTTCGTATATTACGCAGTAATAATAGTAATAAACTTGTTTGTGCTAATTTTTAACGTTATTTGTGTACAATATCGTTTCAATTCAAATGAGATAAATAATATGTACAAGAATTGTATTGTAATGATGATTAAGATACATAACTAATTTCAGTAATCACGAAAAAAAATGCTTTGCAGTTGCAATTTTTTTCATCCAAGCTTTGAAGCAGTATTATTTTTCAATGCATGGATCTTTTTGTTAAAACTATCGAATATGAAGAAACCCGTTGAAGTTCCGATAAGCACGGCTAAAAATATCCAAACATTAAAAGTCATCACCATCAACATAAGAATATAGCCAAGGATAACTTGACACATGTGGAGAAATGTGGAGAAGGAGAGTTCTAGAAGTCCAACATGTAATCCCGGTTTCCGGCAAGATTTCCCGGAACCATGAATAGTTCCAGTTGCAATGACGGGCATGTGAGATGCATTATCTGATGGTTTACTGCTGACGTTTTTACTATTGATTTTCGTTCCATTTTGATTAGACTCGCCATAAGTTTGAGTTTTCTTCACATCGCGCATGACAATAATTGAAGAATCGTCTCGCAAAGATGTGTTACAACTTCGCTTTTTGAGAAATTCTAGATACAACCAATCTCGTACAGTTCTACTTCCTTCAAATGATACTGCAATTATAGCGGCAATGAAGCAAACCCCAACAAATGCTGTTGAAAATGGAAAACGATATTATTACTTCTGTCAAATTGAATATACCAAGTTTAATTTACACTTGGATAACATGTAATGTACATCTACCTGACCACGAAGTAATATTTATGCTATTGAACATAAAATTTTCCAATCGAAACCCAGACCAAAATGTTGACTCCATGATGGATGATGAACAAATATGTATATTTTTCAGCGATTTTAAAGGAAATTTAATGAAGCACAACTAGCACGAGTTCTATAGCCAAACTTTTTACAAGGGTGCCCCATTAGCCACCAAATTCACAGTTCCACTACTACTACTACCGTATGGATAAAAATATATTTGTCCCCAATTTTACCAACAGGAAGCTCGTGTGCAACGTGCGACATCTCAAGCCTCATTATGTCCTCGTCCATTCGCTGTTCAATCAAATCCAGCAATTTCATTTATGTACACACACAGCCACTACGACTACATGCTTCAACTTAAAATCACATCACAACTATATAAAAAAAAGTTGAATACTACAGACTTTAAATATAGAAAAATGAAATAATCGTAATCGAAGACCTGAATGCACAAAAAAACTCATTTACAAATTAGATCAGTTTTTAAGAACCACAACATGCTGCAATTGCTGCATGCTGTATGTACACAGTGCAAATAATATTATGAATAGTATTAAATCAGTAACTCAGCAAGGTAAGTAAACTTCAATCATACAATATTCAGTTCAGTATTACGACGCATGCTATACCATAACCTGCTTCTGGTTATCTATGTCTCTTTCATAAACAATCTTATTTTGGCCTATCCTTCAGTTAAAAGCTTTACTGTGTTGGATCTTATGTTATATACTTTTTTTTCGTAAATAAGAAAAAAAATTGATGATTTTTTCCAATCATTGCGTTATCTTTATCTTGTGCAGTGTAGTTCAACTGAAGAGTGAACACGCTAAACTAGTGAAGATTATAATGATTCAATGATGTTTAAAGTAAATGTGTGGATGCGCATGGCATACTGTAATGAGGCAATGAGAATCCAAATTTAACGTATCGTGTGAAATAATGCTGCAGGCAGTTTGATGCTGTCTGTATGTTCAGTGTTTTATGCCTATTATATGATGATCATCATTCATGAAAGATAGTTCAATTACTAAATATTCATTACTGAAATGTGCTAGAATGAAGCTTATGTACCCAAATAATTATTGTTGGGATGAAGTTATGAACAGGCATTAAATGTGGTATTTTATTGCAGCTGTCAGTAGCAAACGTTTTCCTATAAAATAAGTACTTAAATGCTTCATGGATGCTTAGTTAAATGCAAGGTCACTTAGTCACATACAATGTATTTATTTAGGGATTCATAGTTGTAATTTTTGTTCACATTTCAACAATTACTTTACGTAGAGTATTTTTAGTATCGACATCGACTATTATTCGAGAGCACAGACAGGCGCATGTATGGAGTAACTCAACCAAATTATGGCAGTAAATCCTTAAACATTGTTGGGAATGAGGAATCCAAGCCCTTTTAAGCATGGAATAGATTTTTTGATTGAAATTACAGTAAGATTTATATTCATAAATATAATGGGAAAAGTCAAGTTGATAAAAATTGACAAAATGCAAGATATTGCTGGATTAATTTGCATTCGTCACGCTATGCTTTATGTTATGTGTCTTACATAACTACGCTGATTGACGTGAATATCCACTACCTACATGAACGATCGTTTATTTTGGCGAATTTTTTTATACTCTATGACCTAGGGGGGGGGATAAACTTTATTTATCACTGCCAGTAAATACATGGTTGCCAAAAGACACAGTACATATAATTTTGAAATACACTTTGATATAACATTTACATAACAAAAAATTTAGTTTAACACTTTTTATAATAAGTAGAATTTTTAACAATTTAGTGGAGAATACAAATGATTATTTAATATTCTACAAGATCCTTTTACAGCGGCGATGGCGATATCCTCAAGTATTGTTTTTGGAAGCCCCAGCGTTTTGAAAAGTTGAAAGATGTCATGTTGTACAGTTCCACGAGCACCTATCAATATTCCATGGACAGTTATAGTATAATTTGAATGTAAATTACATTTCTTCCGCAAATCTTCAATGCAAGGTTCATAGATTGATTTTTTCTCTAAATCTACGTCTTGTGCTTGGGATATTGATAATTCTGAACGTATAGTGGGGTCCAAAATATATGCACGTTGGGCATAAATATATCCACATTAAAATTACGTAATCGTAATCGATTTAAATAAATTATGTCATTCATACGTACACACTCACACAGTCAGTGTGACAGCAAGTCGGACGAATGACGATGAACGACCGTTTTCATTTGACGGATGGAAGTAAAGTGGGAACATTCCCAATTAGTAGCATTTAATCTCATTAGAGAACACTGTGAAATGCCAATCTTGTTGATCTTTGGTACAAGACATACTTATTAAATTTCTTAATGACACTCGGCTTCTTAGTTTAAACCTAAATGATTAAATCTAAATAAATTGCTCATAAGTTTCTCCGAGGGTAGAATTGCTTTTATTACTTTCAAAATATATACAAACTACAAACCACATTCTTCACAGAAAAAATGAATGTATGTTGTTTTTCAAAATTATATTTTTAGCCGAATATATTTATTTTCCATATAAAAAATACATTCAGTTACATCCCAGATAATACCACTATGAATAGCTAGTCTGTATCCATAGTGGTATTATCTGGATTACATCCACATTCCAGATATAATCTATTCCAAGATGCAATCGATTTCACTTCCGCTTTGGGAAAGGCTATTACAAATGGAACAACGGTCTACTAGTTTCCTCCGTCAACGCATAAGTATTGCTATTCAGAAAGGAAATGCGGCTTGCATCATGGGAACCATTCCCTCCTCCCGTTCAATGGAGGAATTTTTTTATTTGTTATATTTTAAAATTGTGAAAACAAACTTACGAGGGAAGCTTGTCAAGAGTACCCCTCAGAATTGCTTATTACTTTGGCTGTAGTAAGGTACTAATATAAG
>JAQFZH010000780.1:0-27474 GCA_034695485.1 Entomobrya nivalis
CAATTTACAACAATACAGCTTCACATAAACTTCGACATAAAGTTTATGACATCGCAGGGATTTTTCATTTTTTTACACACTGTATAAGTGCCAATTTAGCTGGCTGCATATGCATCAAAACACTACCAAGTAAATGTAAAGCCTTCAAGGAAAAACAAGTTTACTAACTGAACTTTTCAGACGTTTGAGAAGCTTTACTTTATTTTGAAATCAATGTCAACATTATAAAGCGCAAAAATATTTTCCACTATTGTTATTGTTCTCTCTCTCACTCATCTCATTTGCCAGTTAGTCATAATCTCAACATGCGTGTTACGTGCCATGTTATAGGTTATGGATTCACTGAGGCATGTGAAAAATTAATGTCGGAGTATCAGAGAATGTTTTAAGATCATCATACAGGAGCATGTGAAAATTTATCAGATGAGGTTTATGCAACACTGCACTTCAAACAAAATAACACGCGTATATAGACTCTTTTGTGAGTGTTTCCAAACAGGCTATTTTTAATTTTCGGGTAGACTGTGGAACTTGCGTGTAAAGTTAAACGTACATTTTTTAATAAACAATGATATTTTAGACTCATATTTCTAATATTTTTTTCCAGATTGACGCCCATCGGCACAATCCTTAACATTGGATGACCTTATAATCGATCCGACCGGTTATCTATCAGATACCGGCGCTCAATAGTGATCCATCATCATTCCGGCAACCACTCTGGCGCCTGCGTAATAAAACAGTGCAAGGAATTTGTTTTAGCACACAGGGGTGTTCTCAACATTAAACAACTTTATCAGTATTGCCAAGAACAGTGACAATGATAAATAGTGTGGTGGTGGTACTTGACTAAAGCGTTTATACTATTATATGTACATCACAGTGGACCAGTACAAAAAGCATTTCATCCCAAAGTGAAAATCCAAGTTGACTAATTTTGCTAGCAGTCTATCACCGATCGCTCTCCAGTGCAGTACATGTGGGTGGTAGAGTCGTGAATCGTGATTCCAGCAACCAAACTCTACAAAGTATTAAGTTGCAGAGAGTAGAGTGCTAAAGTTCAGTTTAAATGCTCCAAATATTAAAATTAAAGCTACATCATCATCCAACCAAGGACATGAATACCACAACACAACCGTGCCACTCCTTTAGTCATTTCTTGAACATGAGCATCATCAGTCACCGTAATACCAAAAGCATGACTGTATTATAGTGAACATTCTGTAAACACAAATATAAGCTTTGAACGCTTATAACATAACACCAAGATCTGGATCTAAGAGGATATCCTTATCAAAAAGGGAAAAAATGCTGCTGAGTTAAAGTATTTATCGAAACTGGCCTATCATCATCATAAAAGCCACTTTGAAATGTGCAAACACACAAAGTAGCAGCAACAGCAATACAGAGCGAGAGAGAGAAGTTTTGTGGAAGTAAACCAATCAAAGCTGATAATACTCACACTGCATACTTAACTATATCATCGCCACTCACGTTGTAGAGTTCCTTATCGGTTATCATTTGGAAAGAAAATAGCATAATACATCTGTAGCCAACTGGAACATTTTCTTCCGTCCAAAAAAAGAGGAAAGCAGTTTTTGTGAATCCATCAGAAAGTGAGTGAGTGCAGACAAAGCATGATCATCACACATACATACTTTTTGAAACATTGCATTACATAGAAAGATAATGCACACGTAATGATAAATGGGATTTATCAACTCAACAAAATTTCCAAGTGAACTTGTGTGTTTGCCAACGTATTTTGTACGGTGTACGAGAGAAGCTTAAAGTGTAGTAACAAGTAACAAGTCTACTTCCGTTTTTTCTTCGTATTAATCAACCAATTTTCACAGTGTGTGTTAAGGACCTTATTCCATGTGCCAATATACTCAAGTTTTTGTACACGTTTGTTATACAATAATATACTCTTTTTTCTGAGTTTTTGGTGACAAGAAGCAAGTTTGCCTGCCTAAATAACAATTTTTGCAGACGGAAAAAAAATATTCCTTTAGTACGACCGACAGGGGTAAACTTATAGCCATAAAAGAGGTGTTATTTTTTGTGAGTGGTGAAGAGACATTAAAATCGAAGGAAACTAATGATTACTCTTGTTCCCAAGAAGGATTCTTTTTAAATCGCTTCGCTTACCTGCTACATGCATGACATTTTACAACTTACGTACATACAAACAAGTTGTTAAATGGTGTGTTGTATGCCATGATGATAAAAGGATAACAAGCAAAAAAATACCATATTTTTTTCTTCAGTTTTTCTGTGTGTAGGAAGTAAAGTATAGTTACAGTTTGTGTGGTGGTGGTGAAACGATCTATCTGAAATATATGCTTGTCTGTCTGTTCTGTGCATGGTTTGCATAAGATCGTGTTTACAACAACATCTGCATAAGGCTGTTTTTTTTGCTCGACTATAAAGATACGGGGAGCATACATCACCCACATTTTTACACACTCGTATAATATAATTATAACTTGGATAATATATTTTTTATACCGGATACTGCTTTTATAGGCAGCAGTAGTAATTTTGTAGGAGACTAAAAAATAGTTCATGCACAACTATACAATTTATATACCTGTCTATGTGTTTATGTGTATGTATATGCAGAGCTTTCCAATAACAAAAAACAACGCAATTAGTCAACCAATTTAAATTGGAAATTGAACGCTGTTCCTAATAATTTGATTTGACGGGAAACGCCAACTTTGTTAAAAAGTACTTCGTTAAATTTTCCAAAATGCGTGAATTCAAAGTTGTCGTGTTGGGCTCAGGAGGTGTGGGCAAGTCTGCGTTGACAGTTCAGTTTGTGTCGGGTTGTTTTATGGAGAAGTATGATCCAACCATAGAAGATTTTTACAGAAAAGAGATTGAGGTGGATGGATCCCCCTGTGTCCTCGAAATTCTGGACACGGCAGGTACAGAACAGTTTGCATCGATGAGGGACTTGTACATAAAAAACGGACAGGGTTTCCTGGTCGTCTATTCCATCACAAACCATCAGACATTTCAGGATATCAAAACCATGAAGGAACAAATCAGCCGTGTTAAAGGAGCTGATAAAGTGCCTTTATTACTAGTCGGAAATAAAGTAAGTTTTATGCAAATTTATCTACCTACATATAAATTGTGTCTTTATTCATAATATTTAAAATACTTTCAATTCTACAAAGAAAAAAAGATTATAATCTGGATAATGTTTGTAATGAATGTGTACATTATCTTACATCTCATTCAATGGAATATATGGCAGTTCCTGACTAAGATATTTCATACAAAAAGAGTGTCATACAAGCATATTATGAATATAACTATATTTTTACAGCCTGTCAAGATTAAAATATAAAAAGGCAGTAGTCGCACATGAAAAATTAGAACTGTGCGATGATGATGATATGATATTTTTATAACCAGCAATCGTAAATTAATTTAATTTATGGGCTTCATTGCCCTTTATCACAAGAAAAACTACTACAATCCTCAATCCACACGCTCCAGTCTTCATATATGGGTATTTTAATCCTTTATTATTATAATGTTGGATACCGATTATAACTGCTCCATATTTGGTCATGACATGACAAATATACCACTATCAAACATGGCTCATGCTTTGCTTGCGATAAGATAGAAAAAAAAATCATTGTTTGTGGAAAAAAATATTAAGAAGTCATTTCACGATTTCGTTTCAACAAAGTGATATGGTGTGTGAATTATATGTATACACATAGTTGTAGCCTGTCTATAAGGAAGATTCCCAAATTGAGAAAAACACAGACCCGGAATAATTTTTGTGTACAAAGCTAAAAGAGAATACATACATCAGTCACACAAGTTCATACAACGTACAATGATAATATAAATGATCCTTTCAGTCGGTCGGTATGTTGCTGTGCTGTAGGCAGATATTGAAATATTTGGAAGAACCAAAACCGTACACCGTACTGTAATATCCTGTCAACAATATACAGACAGTTGTTTACTTAGCCATTCAAGAGTATATATATAGATTAAGATTACCGTTTTAAACGGTTCAATATGAAATTACATTTTCTTGGAGAACCTCATTCTCTGCTCTCTTGTTTTACAACTTTGTTAAAATGAGCTGAAGGTTTTCTTTTCTTTTGGCCTTACAAAAAGTTGAGAAAATTTTATTCACTTTTGGAAACAAAGTGACAGCAATAATAAGTTACTGGTTATCGTATGAATTAGATGAGCAATGGTGCATCATCATGGTGGTACAGAAAACTAAAATGAAAAGATTGTTTGTGTAAAATATATATGTAGCTTACATTCAAACTATAAAGTAGTCGTTTTGGACCAAATATATCTCGACCAGCTCAGCCCAATTTCTTTTATCTGGTCAAACATTTTCTACATTTGTTTATTTCTTTTTCCGAAAAAATAACACGAGATTTTTAAACAGTTCAACAGATATCACAAACCCACTGAAATTAAAGCAAATAGCAAGTGTATCAGAAAGAAAAAAACCATTGCTCAGAAAAATAATAAAACAGGCGTTTCTAATACATCTGCTTGTCTTCTTGATTTGAATCAATAGAAATGAATTCCTTTTCATTTGCTCACGCATCCAATCCACCAAACTCATTGAAATATTTTGTAAATTCCCAGTGAAAAAAACGGAACAAGATAAACATTTGAGCATGGTTAAATGGATCAGTGAATACTGTGGTGGATGGTGGAGTCAGTATAGATGTGTTTACAATGTAAGTAAACTACTTTCATATGAAAATTATCAAATCAAAAGGCAAGAAAGCGAAAAATTCGGAAAGATATCTACAACTCCATCCGCGTACATTTTTCTCTTTCATTACATATAATTTAAATGAGCATGAGCATGTGTGTGTTTGTATATTGAACATTCAATAGTTTATTGTACATGCCCGCTTTCAGGGAATGAAAAGAGCAAAAGGGTAGGAAGTTCGCTTTATCTGTTTTTTAGACTTTTCAAGAAATGAAACTTCTTCAATAAATTGTTGTGAAGCCTGGAGCCTTTTTAAATCCTTAGAAAAAACCCTTAGGGCTTATTCAGTCTGCGCATCTTCTTTTTTCTTAATTTTTTTCTTGATTGAGACCGCAGTGGTACGACTGTACCACCACATTACTGCCGTACTCGTAAAACATGATGATGTTCGTTCAACCCTCCACATTTGGGATTACAACTTTCTTTCGAATCTTGAATCCCTGCACGCTGTCATCGTCCGATCGTCCCATAGCACATCCACAGCGTAGTATTATCTACCATTATAAACTTTTCTTATCATTGTGTAAAGGCAATAAGATCGTTGTAAACGGAATAGAGTGTTTTGTTAGGTTGAAAAGTAAGTATTCGGTCTTATTTTGATACCAAGTTTGCAGGCCTTTGCTTATTTATCCATTTTTAAATTTTAATCATGATACAAGATTGCAAAAAAAAGTTTTTCAATGAAATGAAATGTACGCCAAGCGCAAAAGCCAAGGAATAAGGTATCAGCGATAAATGAATATGGTGATGATTTAGTTGGAATTGCAGTCACGAAATCTTGATGACTGTGATAATAATATGGAAAGGAAATGAATGTACAATTTTACACACTCAAATGAAATCATGTGTATTATCTCTCCTATCAGAGCTGAAAAATCATAATATCATTATGCTGAATGATAAGTGCATGTCTAAATGCAACTTTTCGTAGATACTGTGATTCATCGTTTGAAACAAACATTGCACCACGAAAAACCTTTGAATGGTCTCATGTTCTAAATCAGTCATTATTGTCAACTGATTTGAGGTATAATGATATCGCACATATATTGCATGACTTGTTATTATAGTGCATGTACATATATGCATGATAAATTCTTCCGATGGGGATGGAGTTGGAGTATTATCAGCGTATTCTGTTAAACTTATTAAAGCGAAGATATTTCTTTTCATTTCCTCGTGGATCTATTTAATGAACAAATCAAATTGCATATAAACCACTTCCATAAAGTTCAAAGTACAAGGTACTTTTTTACATTTGTGTGTTCAAAGCTACAAAATACAAAATGTGTCCAGTATATTCATATGCGCTGAAAACGTGATGTAGGAAATATAGTATCCATAATGGCAAATTACACGGGTAGGAGTTTACTTTCACTGGTTTGTAGTCGCGTTGTTAAAACGTGAAACGCCACTTTATAGGAACATAAGTATTTTCCATGTTTCCCTATATTTTTACAATTTACTCGTTTTTTGTTCTCTTGTCGGGGAGTCTGGTTCTTCTAGCAATTAGACATAATAATTTGGTTCCCTCCATTCACATGTTCTCCGTGGCAGTCAACATGAAGAAAAACTAGTTTCGTTTTCAACGTATAATTTCCCGAAAACTAGATATTTGTACTGGCTGTAATACAAGTACCAGTACAAGTCTTTACATTTCATGATGACGTTCGGAGAGTACCAGTACCACATTTTAATTTTTTCAGTAATAATAACCAACTGCAATCTCAGCGTATGTAACATACTATCTACATGATCAGATATGTAAAAAATTATTGATTTTTATGAAAGCATATCAACGCTACATCTTCAATACAATTGTGATCTGCGAATAAATATTGCTTCATAGTCTAACCCATTTGTACGAGAAAAGATTAATAGACTAACCAACAATAAGTCGTACACAATTCAACATTACTGGTCCAGTAGGACTTTTTTTTAAACCACTGTGAATAAAAATACTACTTGCTAAAATACCACCTGGTACAAAGTTTGAGGTACAACATAAAAATGAAAGGTAGCAATATTAATGTCCTTGTTATCCAGACATCAGCCAGCCAAAATAAAAATTATTCTGGATAACTCCTTTTTCACAATTTAGCTTGTCTCATTTCATACATGTATGATCTCATTTAAAACGTCGCATGGAATAATTGTGACAGCTGTGTATGCAATTTAAGTCATTTCAATTTCTTTCTAGTTTAATGAATTAATCACAGGGTTCATTAAATAAAAGGAGCTCTTCGCCACAGTTGAATTTTAAAGTAATGTTTAGTAATTTCTGAATGTTTATGAAGTTTCTTGTCACAATACACTACTGGTACTACCCTCCGTATTTTGTCTACCTGTGTGTTTTCATCCTGATCACATTACGCACGTGTGCTCCGATTTTCAAGATAAAATGCTGCTCTTACTTCATTTTAGATTCATAATATCTTGTCTCGATTGTAATATGTATGTTGTTCGCTGTTTGACAGGCATACAATTTATATACATATTTCTCTCCTCAATACCGTTTACCGTTGACGCTGCATTTTCCCATTTCACGCATAAAATGCAGCAACATGTATTCTCTCATATCCTCTCTGAATCGTTTCTATCTCGATTCAAGAAATTTAATTCTCGAGATGAAGTCGCTGGAAGACTACATTCCACTACACTGGCTAACATTATTAAATATCTGCGTAAAGCATATTATTGAGAATAGGAATTCTATCTGTATTACCGGTCGTCCGCTTCTAGACTGGTATACGTAGCTTAAATCGCTTAGAATACGGGTTTTCGCTCTAGATTTCAAATACGGTGAAATCAAGCGTATGAACTTTGACTCCAAAATTATGTGCTATTCTAGACTCCAAAATAACTTTTATTTATCTTTGGTTATTTACCTCCGTTTGCTTAGAATATAAAAGTACACACGCTGTAAATTGGTGTATAATTCCCAACCATATCAAACTTAAATCCTAAAATCCATTTTCAATTATCCAAAAATACGACCACTTACTTTAAAAGTTTACTACGGCTTATTCAATTTTCTGCTTGCGTAGTGTTCATGCGAATAAGTGGATTTGTGCGTAAAGCACAAGCACACCCTAAAATCTCGTGGTTGTGGCTCATCATACAGAATGATCCCGTTGTTGTAGTTGCCCTTACGCATTAATTCTACATCGTACGGACGCATCGTGATCGTAAATTAACATCATACTAGGACAGTTTATGTAGAGAAACTTAAATTCAGGTATACAGAAAGTTGGCATGAAGTTTATTTGGAAGGTACAAAATATAATTTGCGGAACGCACGAAATTCAGAGACAAAAGATGAATCTTCGTTTTGTAGAGTGGGCAACTTGTTTTGTTTTATTCTAGTCAGACTTTAATGTATTCCCGAAATATTTTATGCCTTGTTTTAGCATTCACTCGCAATCGTGATGACGATGATGATAATCATTCAGAAACAGAAAAAAGCGGAAGAAATACAATATTCGTGCAAAGTGAAATGAAATTTGCTTTTGATGATCATGATGATTGCTGTTGCTTACTGGAATCTCTTAAATTCAACTATTGCGGATACAAACATATGTATGTATATATGTACAAAAGAAAATCAAGGTGCTTTGGCATGTAGCACGATGTCTCACAAAAACATCAAAAAATGAAGAAAGTTATTTCCACTCCATACAAAATGTTACTTCTATTCTATTTGTCGAACAATGCTTTGATGCTACAAACAAAGGTAGAGATGAGATGTAGTTTTAGCTAGAATTTTTATACACGTATATAAATTCACAAATTTACAAAATAAGTTGAGATTTCGACGAGCTTTCTAAAAAAAATGCATTTGAAGTCTGAGAAAGGTATAAAGTTTTGTCAAAGTAAAAAAACCAACAATGCTAAACAATAAGTTTTGTAAGTAATGATTGCAAACTTTCACATATGTATATATGCATGTATGTATATAAACCTATGCATTCGGCATTCTCAGGAATCTTTTTACAATTAGTTTGCCGTGTGCATTTTCGTGTTTGACGTTTGCGTTCCCGTTGTGTTTCTTTCTTGTCTGGTCTATCTCATAAATCTAGGTTTCATAGTGGAAGAAATATGAAAAGAAAACAAGCTCACAAAAACAAGCCCAAAACATTCATCCCATCGAAGCTCACCAGACAGACCTGTGCTCTTGTACATTTTTTTGCCATTTTTTAACGCATCCTAGTGGAAGGAAACACTTTTACACGAGAATATCTGAAGTTTTTATATTTTCCCTTCAGTTCGGAGTTTTTCCTTCTCTCCTGCTGATGGCTGACTGAGCCGAAGCCGAGTGAGGCAAGGATGGGAGAGCTAACCGCTTAGTCGAGTCACTAAACTTTATTATTAAATAAAAAGCAAATTGGATTTCCCTGTTACTCATCTCGTGGGTGATGTGATGTGATGGTATATGGAGGGTGGCTGGTGGATGGATGGAAATCGTAATGCCCGAAAATGAACACACATGCTGTAAAATTATGTGTTATAAGAAGGGTATAATATATACTTTACTATGTAGGAATCTTCCTAGAACTCACGCATGCAATCTTCTTCTTTGCTGGACTTTTCCAAGTAAACAGAGGAATTCTTTGGTAGCATTTATGACTTTTCGTATCTCTCCTATTACATCTTTATTTGCTACTATTCACCAAGAATAACACCACATGGAAGCATCTTAATACCTGTCGTATCACTTCGAAATTTGCTTTCATTTGTTATCATACATTTGGAAACATAGAAGATTTGCATGGAACTTATAATTATGTATTTTATGAAGCATATTGTCATTCTTATAATTTGCCAATTATTACAAACATAACTATTTCATAAAGGAGGGATCTCCCAGAATACCAATCAAATTTACAAAGAAACTAGCGCACATACTCATATTTAGGGTAATGCCACATGGCTTAAAAGTGTGAGCATAGTGCTAAGCTAGTTGAGACTTTCTTTCGGAAAGCTCTACTTTATGTAGCTGATGATGAGTGAGAACTGAGAACAAGTACGACGTAGCTTTCTTCTTAATGGAATTCCAAGAGATGCCAGTTGGGCACAAGGGCACATCAATTTCTTGCCAAATTGTGCGACTACTAGTTATAAAATAATTTCCAAGTCTTTATGCTTTCGTGTTGGAGTCGGTTGGAATTAAATTGAAAGCTTGCATGATATAACATTTCAGTTTACCAAAATGTGATTTTCCTCAAGCAAACAAGTACCACAAATTAAATTTGTGATGGGGGTGATGTGATGTGTGTATTGTTGTGATAAATAGAAGACATTTTGCGCTTGAGTTGTTGATGTCGACGGATTTGTCGTTGTCGAAGCCAACTTTGCATGTAAATGTAAACTAAAAGCTTGTCATGAAGAAATAACAATTTTATGTGATTTTAATTAGGGGAAATCAAATGAACTTCGCAAAGAGGCACTTCATAAAGTAACGTTGCCTTGTTCGGGTCACTCTCTTCATAAATCCTATTAAATCATTTAATTTGCAAGTTAAAATTAGATTGTCGAAACTCCAGCAAGCAACCGTTTGACTGACAGAAATTAATAAAGATTCTTTGACTTAATTTTAGTGTTATGTGTCTAATGTAACCATAATGTAATTTTATAAAACTAAATGATAAAATATACTTGCGGAGTATATATGGATGATTAACGTGATTATTTAAATATTCAAAGTGGGTCACGCTATGTTGTGAACTTCTTTTAATCAATTTGATCACAATTGACCATTACATAAGTATTGATAGTTAATGAGTGATTTTATCATTTTTAATCATTTTCAACAATGGAATTTTTCAATGCACAATAATTTTTTTTTTTATAAACTGGTTTGGTCAAAGGAAGATGCAATGCAAATTACTTTTTTGCCAATAAAGCAAGCATAATGTGTTGCACTGTGGTGTAATTTGGGAAGCATTTAGATTATTACAAAGAAATATGTTTCATTAAAAATTATCGTTTCTTTTTTTATGCAGACAAAAACGATATCACTGATTAGCAAATCAATGCAATGTGAAATCTCAAAATTGGTAATAATTTGAATTTCATGAGTGGTTTGAGGTTTGGTGAATGATGAGGTGGCGCTGAAGTAAATATATTGTTGCAAAAATATGGTAAAAATTGGAATGGCTTGTATCATAAGAGCATAACCGTAACGTAACCACTAGCTTTGCTTCATGTTTTGCTTTGTATTT
This sequence comes from Entomobrya nivalis, assembly GCA_034695485.1. Classification (NCBI taxonomy): domain Eukaryota; kingdom Metazoa; phylum Arthropoda; class Collembola; order Entomobryomorpha; family Entomobryidae; genus Entomobrya; species Entomobrya nivalis. The sequence goes on from JAQFZH010000780.1 coordinate 11,002, forward strand.
TTCGCTTTTTGTTCCAACTTAATTTTATACAAAAAAAACTTTTACTGCAACTCCCTAAATGTAATGTCTTGCAATGCAATCGTGTCATATATTTGTAATAATCTTAACTAGAGTGTACATAAAATCTGAAAACTGTAACTACAATCACAACTGGTCCTTTAATTGTTTTTGACTTTTTGCGATAAGGGGAGAAGCCTTGTAATTTTAAAGACGATAACAATTAACAAGTTGTTATCAATAATTGTTAATTGGTGACTGTTGATTCCGGAAGAATGGTTTCGTGGTTTTAATCGCTTCAAAACTTTTGCATTGTGTTTTAGAAATCCAGGTAATTTTTTAATGACCTATTCTGTTATGCCGGACGTCTGCTGCAGGGGCAAATTTAGATTTTGCGTGGTCACTGTCAGAATTATTTTAAACGATGTTGAACTACAACACGTGTTACGTTCATATTTATATTTCATGCAATTCGTTTTTTACGCGAATATAGATCTAGATTTACTTGTAACTGTGACTGTTGCAACTTCTTAACTTGCAAGTTCAACTGTGCGCGTACATACACGGGATCCAAGATCCAAGTAATGCTTGTTCTGTGCCGAAAACTAATGTTTGACAGTTTTATTGGCTTTATTACCTAACCGACATGACATGACCGTACACAAAGTATGAAAGGTCGGAATTAATCCGTTAGAACTGTGATACCATTGATACCAACAACATTATCAAAGTTTCACACAGACTAAACCAACAACTTGCAATACTGCAAGCAGACAACATTTTGGGAATTGTTTTTGCAATAAGCTTAAATTGCATCAACTAAACAAAAACCGAGGCAAATATGTTTAGTTGAGGTATTATGCAGTATTATGTACTACAAACAAAATAGTGGATATGTATACACCGACTTTTGACTTTCTTGTATCGTAACCTGATTTCGCCACAAAATTATTATTTTTCATAGCGTAAATTGTGGTTGATTGTTGATAGTTAAAGTTAGTTAGATGTGATACCAAGTTATCATTTATATCAAGTCTTATTGAATATAAAAAGTAACAATGTGCCACAAAAAATCGTTGAAAGTTTCAGCTTTGGTGCATCTTCACCACATTAAAATGCTTCGCTTGTCACCAGGTTTTTGCAGCGAAAAATTAGTCAGATTGCTGTGCTTATACAATAGTAGATCGCATTCAGTGCAAATATAAAAATCATTAAAAATGTATTTGTGAAAAACAAGTATTCAATCCTTGGATGAAATCTCAGAATTCATTGTAACTATAGCACTTCTGCCTTTTACTCGACATTAACGTCAAGATAGCTTAATGAACTTATCACTAATTGGAAGTTCATGTGGTCCAATTGAATTTGTTTTGAAATTGAAAGTTTACTCTACACTCTATTTTTTTTTTTTTAAACAATTATTTGAGAAAATTAAAAGCAAAGGAGAATATAATTTTTTCTACTGGAAGCAAATCAAAAAAATAGGTACACATAAAATATCTAACAGTGAGAAATTAATTAATTTCAGTGCGATGTTAATATCTAGAGCTACATATACCTACTAGTTTTCAAATCACTATATATTACCAATTACCAACACGAGGACAAATACAGTTTTCAAAAAATAGACCCCCATAAGTCCTTGAACAAGTATTTTCACAGATTCGCCAAAATTGAACATGTTGAATGTCCATAAATACATAGCTTTAGTGTTGGAGCTTTAATGATTAGTAGATAGTATCTAAGTCTATCACATAACGCGAAGATGGTGAATATTGAGTAGTGAAACAGTAAAAGATCATCTAAAAGTTTCTATTTTTTTAATTGGTTAACTGCATGAATTTAATTCAGTGAATTCAGTTTGAGGAAAGGGTTTGCATAATGAAGAGAAATTATTTTCCTCGGTTGCGGGATCAAAATCAAATATCAATTTATTTATGCCTAGAATTGATGTACGTATGATTTTATGAAATGCTTGTTTGCAATTTCCTTTCTAAATTTTAGACTAGCATTCAGCAAGGTTTTGAAGCAAAATAAACATAAGTACATCATATTAAATTCTCTGCTGTTTTAAATGAAAGTTTACTTAAGTTTCTACAATTGCAATTTAAGCAAGTGATACGAACGGAAAAACTAGTTCAATCGACAGATGAAAATTTCCATTCCATTTACATGACGTTATGATTTTATTGCCAAGAAATCAACCGAACCGTTGAAAAATATTAAACGTGCTTCCCCCTTTTCTGGTATCAATAACAACGAAACAAAGAGCACAACACTGAGGTTATATTTTTATTTGCTTAATAATGCATATATGCTGTAGAATCGAAAAACAGTCCATATTTATACTTTAATAAAACACTTGACTCATAAAACACAAAAGACTTTCTGCATATTTTATCAAAATGCACTCATATTTATAAATATATCTATGAGATATCATTAATAATCATAAATAAGTGATGCGATACTGGTCGGTGACGTGATCATTGTAATTTTTTGCCACTCCAATCCAATATATCATCAATATTTTCCGAAATGAAGCTTACGGTTCACAAACTCACTCATTTGAAGGTAGAATAAAAAAATCAGAGCAAAAGAGGTGAAAAGAAATCAAAGTAATGGAATATGTTAATTAAACATTACTCATGTACGCTTACTTGAAAATTTTAGGATATGCTTCTCACAAATCTCCATTTATTAAATGCACCATAAATTATTATTCTATTTCAATATTTTATAGCTTTTTAGCCATCATTATTCACAAAAGAAGGCTTAGAATGTTCAGAACTTTTTTGCAAGGCTAAAGATAAAAAGCTACAACAAAACATGACAATGACGCATCCTCAATACAGATAGAAAATTCAGTTTAATACTCTGACAACTAATTATGTGACTATATCAGCAGTAAAGTGGCACTATACCGTACCCATGACAAGCTGTTTACGACGATAATGGTATCTGTTAATCATTCACGCGTACAAAATGGGACGCAAAAATATTCACGAACGAAAGCTATACATTTTCTTTGCAATGACGATGAACCTTAATTTACCAAGATTTTGCCAACTAATGACTCATGGCGTTAGCTTTTTAACGAGTTTATTTATTGACTGTTCGTCAACAACACACTCAGACTGTTTTTTTTGTAAAACTGATAAAAAATCGTGGTTTCGACTTGAGCCATCACGTAGCTCGTTTTCAATTTGTGCATTGCATTGTGGGGTACATGATTGTGTCTTGTGTCTCGATTTTGCTAATAACGCACATCGACATAAATGAAATTCGCATAAAATTTAATGTGACATTTTATAGAATATCGAGTTTCATTTCATCATCATGCCAGATCTCAAATTCAATTGATGTAGGGCTTCCTTTTTTTCAAATATAGCTTATATCGAATTTCACCAACAATAATTAATTGTCATTCGATTTCTGACAAGTACGCAAAAGTTCAAAGATAAATGCGTCACTCATGCCGATATCATAAATTAGCGAATTAATTTTCTAGTAATGATGGACGCTGGAAATGCGGTTTTTTGTTGAGTGGAAGATAGCATGAAAGTTCAATGGTTCACTTTACAAATTATGGCATATTCATATTCACTTTACGTTCTTATATTACTCACGGTTTGTCAATATTCATATGAGTTTACTGGTGATGATGTTACAACATTCAACATCATTAAGAATTTCAGTTGATGGTAACTTGAGTGTTGAGACATTTGAGTCTCAACGTTCCCCAATAACCACGTAATATTATCTTTAAAACTTTTCCAATGGTTTTCGTATGTCATCCAAGAACTTGCCCACATCCGCGGTGAAATCTGTTGTGATTTATTGGATATTTTTCATAGTTGCGTTGCAGAATGAAATAGTGAGTAGCAAATGATGTTGTAAAGTTTGAAAAGTATACGCTTTTCTGTGAAATATGCATATATCTGTAAGTGTAAGCCAAGCAACCACAATGATAAATCTATTTCCTTGTTGCTATGTTTTTTTTCTTATATTTTCTGAATATCTCTCTGACTACTTCATTGAAAGTAGGGCAATTCAGCAGTAGATTGTTGAAATTTAAACACGTGGCCATTAATAATAAGACGTTTTTAGAAGTTTTGTAAAAATGGTTATAAATTTCATGCTGTAAAAAGTTTATTAATAGATAAAAGTTAATTTATACAATTTTTGATCTTTTATTGATAAAAGCAAGAAAAAAATATGCCCTTTCTGGTCCAATATTTTCCTCGATTCGTTAGACAACACAATTTTTATGTTATGTCGAACGTTTTCCTCTTTTCATATTTAATATTTGATAGCTGAGCATAATTTTTGATCTGTTTCTTTTTCTCTTTGAGACCTTGACATTTTCCCGATCTCGTTCGGAATGTTATTTATGACTACTTGTCTTTGAAAAAAAGTAAGCAAGCGGGATGGGAATTGTCTAGAATTGAAACATACTTCTGACTTTGGAAAGAAAAAAATATTTCTGTAAAAAGTTAGCTTCTGCCTCTGACATACATTTCTCTAGATTTGCCAAATAGTTTCAGTGGTTTTCACCGTCATTGCGTCTCTCTCCTCAGAGCATAACTGGTTGATTTATATAAACGTCTCAGCCTTGGCCTAGTAGCCAAAAGAGAAGAAACTGAGCAAATCTTTCTTATTTCACTTTGTGATCTTAATGATAAATGCCATTTCCTCTCCTGAAAATGTTACATACTTGATTCCCATTTCACGGACATATTATTATACATATCACACATGCCAGTCTTAGTTTTATCAGAATCTTATAGTGAAATGAAGCATTGTTTATTCAAGTAGTGTTACATATACTGTAAATATAATTTGTATCATCCGAATAATCCTTATTTTATCTTTACATTTCAAAATGTACAGGTAGTATATCATCATTCCCCATTCTCAATACCATTCAAAACGGTACCATGAACTCGATTGCATTTTAATAAGCTAATTAGTACTCTAAAGGGCAGTTTTCTAATGATGCCCGCCTACTGCTATTTATATATATTTTTCCTATATATATTTTTGCTGCTGCTATATATTTTTCCAAAGCTATTTTTCATTGTTAGTTCAAGTGAGTGGTCGTTGGTCATTGATTAGTAGTGCATATATCCTCTGCAAAAATTTCTATGCTTACCTTACATGTCATTGTCGAGAGTTGTGTATTTTTGCATGTAACTCGACAGAATTTATTAAAACAGTAAGGCACATTCATAAAAATCCACGCGTAAAATGCCCATGGTCATTTGAAGAGGATAATTATAGATGAATGTGGCAAAAGAAACTGCACAAAAAGAATATATTTGTCTTCGTTATACGTTTGTAGGCTAATTTACTGGAGTTGTATGAAATGTTGTCCATGTCCTCGTCAATATTTGAATGTCATGGGACCAATCCACTGTGAAAACCATCAGTTACACTAATAGTCCTACGCTACGTCGGAGTAGAATTACATATGTAAAAGTACAGATTTGCAGACATGCTAAGGAGTTGTGCAGTGTCAAAAATATGTACTTTAATTTATTTATTTGTAAACTTATTTATAACTGTCAACATGTTCTTCGCTTCCTACCGTAATACGACCATTTTCATCAATGGCGATTTCAATAGTTGTACTGTTGTTCTGTGTCCTCATCCTGATCAGTATATATGTATGTGGCAGTGGCAGCGCTCTTTTTTAGTCTTTATTTGTTGATGAGGCAATAATAACTGAAGACGATAGTGCTGGTGATTCTGTTGAGGTTGATGATGCGACAACCTTGGTATGCTTTTGTAGGAAACATGATAATGTTTAGTTTGTTTTGTCGTATTACCTTTCATGGAAGTCTATGAACCACATTAACATTGTACACGTCAGTATCAGTCTTTTTTCACAAGGGAATGTGATATATATAATGTCCATGGCGTGAAAAAATCGTATATTAGTCTCTCAAGACTGTGAAATATAATATGACTCTTTAAAAGATTCTGGCTGAATAACTTGAGTTAGACAAAGCAGTAGTCAGTAGTGAGAAGAATCAGACAGTATTACTGCATTATCTGTCAAACACGCTCTTCAGCTTATGAAATTTAATGCCATGCCATAGCTCTCTATAAAGTTTGTGGCCAGCCATATCGGGCAGCATACAAGACATTTCCGTCTTGCCTGCTGCTTCACCATCAATAAAAATATCATGATATCACTTCTTGAATAAAATTCATGTATATTATACGTACTTTTAATTTGCCTGTAGTGTGTAGCTTAAGATAAAATCTAAGCATACATAAATTACTGCGTATGTAACACTGCATTTTTTCTTGACTACTAATTCAATTTTTTTTTTAAATGTTGTTTAACATATTTACGAATATACAGGTAATACTTTCATAAAACATGCTACTTATACACAGTTATAGTAGGTATAAAATGTAGGTATGTATGTATTTTTGTTACTAATATTATTGGCAAACTGAAAAAGTTTCAATCTATTCATCTCGGACATAAATTTTAATTTTATTGCATTTCAAAGGCTCTAATTTACACTTCAGGTTCGGTAGTAATACTGCGAATCCAGTAAGTGCATAAAATATTGGTATTCACGGTTTGTATTTAATATTGATATTGGAAGTGTTACATGCAGAGCCTAAAAATTGTAACAAAAATTTCCGACAAAATAACAATGGAAAGTCGGAATTAGACTTGATGACAATTTTAGGAAACGAATGTTGCGCGATAATGAACGTGACGCTTTAAATGTTAAACGGGTGACGGGTCATATATGTATATATTTGTGTTTTACTCCTAAAACTTTCCTTGGTCACATTCGATTCTAAAAAATTATTTCATCATCAAAATCAATAAAGGAGAAAACAATTCTTTCCCGTGCTAATATAGAAAATGGAACACAAAGCACAAGGGAAGCCGAACTTGCGTAATCAATCGAAAATGTTTAAAAACCACAACATCGACGAATGTCAATCAATGAACGATTAGGCAACAAACACATATTTGAAAAATATTTTTACTATAAAAGTTGTATAAGTATATGGATATGGGTGTCTGTGTCTACTGTCTACAAATTGTTTTGGGATAAAAGTGTACGATAGTTCCTATTTCCCTTTTGATGTAATGCGTTCAAACCTGGGCTGGGATAAATAACTGAAATGCTTCAGTCGTTTTTGTGATTGAAGTAACAAACCCATCGTATACATACCTACACTACACATATGCACATATACATATGTGTCTCTAATAAATAATCATTTGTCTGATAGTTCCCAGTTTGATTTCTCTTTCTGTGACGCATAAAATACATTTACTTTTTAGTCCTGATGTCTACATTAATCTGCGTCAGCTTTTCTCACTGCTCTTCAATCTTGCTTGAGCAGGATTCTCAAATTGGAACCGAATGGAACATCAATGACACTCTAATCCGAAAGGAAAAGTAATCTCTGTCGAAATTCATTAGACTTGTCGACTTTTTCCTTTTCCAATCATACGTATGAGGTAATACCTATATGAAAGTGATCGCGTCAAAATATTTACGTGATCGCCTTAGCAATGTTTTAGGTTCTATGAGTTTTTTGCTTATTCTGGGACATTTTCTTTTGGGCTGTCGTGCTAGTGGTTTGAAGAAAGCCACACACTTAAATTTCCAGAATATATTCATGTACATATGTATGTATGTTCCTTGAAGAATTTGACATCTCATTCTTTTATCCAAGTAGGTATACACGATAATATATGAGTAATTACACATACTGCGTGGCAATCGAAATAGCAAGTTTGCATTTTGCAGTAGAAATGTAACAGCAATGTTTCCTGGCTGGCTTGCTGGTTGCTTAGGTAGTCCATTGCCCATGTAATATTTGTGGAACCCAAATAGTTCCTGGGTTTCTCTCGCTGTTATTTGATTATGAGGAAAGTGCCGTTGAATGGAGAAAATTTGTCGCCATAAAGACTTCAAACGTCTAATACTAATGGCACTGTCTTGTACAGCTTTATTATTCCAAAAAAAGAAACAACTTGCTGTCATAGTCCCTAGTGCTGTTACCAAAATTGACATGCATGTATGAGAGTTTCACGGAATATAACATAATGAGCGAAGTGAAAGGGGAAATCAAGCTTTCACCAGCTTTTCCGTTTTTCGTTTGACTGTTTCAAGAAGTGTTAGCGTGAGTTGTCAGGCAAGAGATTGAATGTAAGCTAGCTGGAATAGATGGTCTCAAAAGCTATTAATACATATACAGGACATAGTTCTATGCTACCATATCTAAATTACCTGTGTTCAATACCTATGTCTATATCTTTTAAAATATCTGTTGCCATACAACATACATACACGTGGTACAACCAACCAAGCCATTAAATAATAAAAATAAATCATTGTTTCTTTGAAATTACAAGAAATAAAATGGATTCCATTTCCATGATATTTTCCGGCAAAAAAAAATGTGTCGATTTATGAGTTGGCAAAAACCTGTGGTATTTCATTCTTACACTGTAGTAATTCTTGGAAAGTCAGATTACTATAGTAATTTGTCAGGAGAATTGTTTCCTAAAGTGGATTTTGTAGTCTCCGGTGATTACAGATTTTTAGCAGCTTCCAGTGTTTCGTGCTAAAACTGTAATATGTACATACATTGCATTGGTTGGTTACGATTACGATAGTTACGAAACACGTCAAGTGGGGCAGATTTTTTTCCCTTTCACTTTCCTTATCACATTTTAGTAAACTCTGACAAAAAGTAGTTACGGTTCATCGATTTACAGTTTTTTTCTTTTAACTTGAACAGAATGTATAAATGGTTTTCAGTCAACTATTAATGTTTTTGTTGGAATGGAGATTTTTTTGTTTTGTTTTAGAGTATTCCATAAAGAATTCATTCATACTAGCAAAACGAGAAAGTAACGTGTGGTAGCTTATTCCAAGAAATTTTTTCATGTTTCCTTTCGCTTTCATAAATGATTTTACCCCTTTTTGCTGGAAACCTCTGGAACGAATCGATTTGTAGTTGGAAGCTATGAAACAGCAACATCCAATGAACGTACATATGTACATATGCCTCTGTTCATGTTCCACAAACGACACACGCTATAATTCTTACATGACTGGAAGGTGCAATTACTATTACAAAATTGCAAATTACAAGTTAACGGGTTAGATACGAGGAAGCCAATAATGATTTTCCCTCCATACGTATCCCTTACGAATTTTAGTGGATTCTTACACGAAATAAATGACATGCATGAAACTGATAAATTTATTTATGTATATTTACAATTTATGCGTTTTTAATAGTACACAAACACAACACGCAGTATTGCCAAACTCTCTAATTGCAAAATTCCCTTGTGCAGGTATCTAAAAGTTAAGAGGTTCAATGAACTCGATAAAAAGTTTAATTGTAGTTTCATGAGTCATTGTCATGGTATCTTCAATTAAACTATTGCAAAGATGATATATATGATTTACATACGTATTACACATTCATTCATCATATTTACAGAATAAATGTCAAATTAACTTTATTTTCCTACTCTCTTTGAAATCAAATTATCTAACCAATTTATCAATCAGTTTTCAAAAACAAATTCTTAATACATTTTTTATGTGTTTTTCTCCTTCAGGTTGACTTGGAGCACCAACGAGAAGTATCGAAACACGAAGGCGCCGCACTAGCTCAACTTTGGGGTTGCTCGTTCCTGGAAACTTCCGCAAAAAACCGAACAAACGTAAATGATGTATTTGCAGAAATAGTTCGTGAAATGAATTGCCGGCCAACGAAAAGTAAACAGTCGTATTGTTGTAACTGCTCTTCGTCTTGTTGCATACTTTGACGAGGAGATTTTTTTCTCCTCTCTCATACCAACCTCAATTATTATGCACCTCCTCCAAATCCAACGATAATATATTAATTAACTAATACATTGAAGTAAGAGAACAAAAATAAATAAAATTTGGTGACGACAGCAACGTAGAGACCGAGACTACTTTTTATTATAAAAAACAATACTACGATTATAAAAAAAACTGTCTACTGTTACTTCTTTTCAATGCCAATATACTATGTTATTGTTTAACACTTTAAATATTCTGAGAAAGGGGGAAGAAAGATGTTCCAACTTAAAATATTATGCGGATGAAACAATAATGTAATATTACCTAAATTACAAATTAAAAGTAGTGTACTATACAACGGTTTTTAACGTTAATATTTATATGAAAAAGATTGAATTTACTCTTACATGATGCATTATATCATTTTTATATATCGTTTAGATAATAAGGATGACTAATTTTAAGAAATAAATAAATATATTATATAAAATAAAATATTCTATATTCATATGACGTAAAATAAATAAAAAAGTGTAAAATGGCAAAAATACGGTTATACTTGTTACAAAAAAAAATGTTTTAGCAAATTTTCTTTAAGAGCATTTATTTATTGTGAAGATTTTTTTTTTCTACAAAATATGTTTTCATCGAATTATATGAAATTCTCAGATCAAGAAAAAAAATACCAGTTTAAAAAATTTCGTGCATCAACAAACTGACTGGATAGAAAACTAGTAGTGCATCCTTTTGTTTTTAAATGTCCACCTTAATGATGAAAAATAGCGTGATAACTGTAGCACGCACGTACAATAACAAAGAAAACGTAATTACTTAATTATTATTACAGTATGGGTTTCTTGAAGAAGCATTTTTAAAAAGAAATATTGGAGTCAACTCTGGTACTAGAGAAGTAGTAGGATAATATTTTTGAAAGTTGAGAAAAGGCTAATTTTGTAAATTTGTAATAGAATTTAGTAATTTGTATGAAAACAAAATGTGTTGCCGGGAAAAGGTAAAATGTAAAAAAAAATCCATTTTTTGATGATGTACACACATTACTACAAATTTCAGTACCAACAATTTTGATGAACGATTCTTCGTGTTTATACAACAAAATTGGCAAGAGCATTTTTTTATTTCTTAGAAGCTATTATTAAACACTGCTGTTTTAAGTTGTTATAGCGATGTCGATATAAAGAAACATGAATTACTTTTCATGTGGACGTATTTTAAAATATTTTATGCTATGTAGCAAGAAAAAAAAGGTGAAATATGCTAAAGCTTTTGAATGAGTGTAATCACATATTTTTGGTGTATGATACTAATACTACCAATTTGGAATCGTAATTAATTGACCTTCCAAAATTAACATGTTCATATCAGAGTAAAACCTAAAACAATGAAAATTCTAGTTTGTATCGTATGGTTGCAGTTTTTTGAGTTATTTATGCGTAAAAATCTACACATTGTATTTGTACAACTATTTGTTCAATTTTTATCTTAAATCGTTTTTTCTTCGCTAAATTCTAAATTGTCATTTTTTTTGTTAAGACAAAGGTTACATTTTACCGTTATGCCTGGATCACATATATATCACACACATCACAGTAAATTATAAGCGATTATTATTGTACTTTACTGTGTCGAAACAATATAAATCAAATACCTGTATATTCCGTGCTTTCTTCTTCTCGGATTAATTCAAGCCATATATGTTATTTAAAAAACGCAGCAGCAATGTGCAAAATAAAGAAACGCCAAAATTCGAGTTATGATCGTATTTTTTGAATTTTTTTTTGAAAAGTAATCACTGGATTGTTTTTATCTGTTCGCTTTGACATAAATAATTAAACCGGTTTGTTCATTGTTACATTTAATATTCAGAAAAAACGTGATTTTGTTCCTCGCCAACCTCTTAAACTTATATATTATATGTATGTATAATCATCCATCACTTACTGTTATAAAAGCGGATCAAAATATTAAAGATTAACATGGCGCTTAGTTTTCTGCTGAAGCAAAAAAAAGATTGTTATGTTCCATCTGAATACTGAGTCGTTGTAAATTTGGGTTTTTTGAAAAAATGAGGAATGTCTATTATGCGCGTGCGTAATTCAATATCAATCTACGATTATTTAAAACAATGTGAACTGTAAAACGTTATTATATTCATGTTGCCAAGCTTTGTTTGTTTGTTTAATAAAGTCTACACATAATGTGTAATGTAAAAAGTAAAATATCATTTATGAGTTTGTCATTTTATTCTTTGTAGTTCTTGGAAACAAAATTCAAAGACGTTATGTTTGCAGATCTAGAATTCTATGCTTTAGTAGAATGGGCGTGCTTAATATTTGTACAAGTTGGCATTTGGTATCCCATTCAACGGAGACTTCACTTCAAGGCATTCTTTTAATCAAATGCATCCACACAAAGAACAAGTCTAGTTCCTCTTGGGGTTTCATACATGATAATAAAAGTTAATGAATGAGATGTACCTAAAACCAAGCAACAACCAAAGCATCATTTCTATGAGAATTATGTTGACCAATTCAAGCCAGTAGAAAATTTCGGCGTCGATAGGTGACCCTATTGCGTCTAATTGTTTAGGATAATTGTCAAATGTTTGTGTTTCCATGTCCATGACACACACACACACAAAATCATAACGGCCTGTTTATCACAATTGCAATTTCTATCAATTAATATGATGTGACGAATAACGCAACTAATACACAACGATTTTAACCAACTTCAAGGGATTTGATTTACTTCATTCAATATAAATACGCAATAATATTTTTTATACATTTGTCATATTATTTAAGACACGTAAATATGAAGTTTAAGTAGCTATTGACTAAATTACTTATAACTTTTTATACAAAACTGGTCAATGTGTTTTTTGTTTTCATTTTCGTTTACATATAAAAAAACCTAAACTATTTTCACTAAAGTAACGCACACATATCCATAGCACTTTTTCACATCTAGGAGATCCTTCACATATCATCATGACAATTAATTTAAACAGAGCCGGAGCTTTCACAGTTTCCATAGCTTTTCACAAATTCAATTAACCTTTTATATGACCTTGAGGACTTTGTTGAGGAACAGCAGTTGTTCTACCAACTGCCGCAGTTGCAGTTCCACTTTTCTGATCTTGGTTCCTTAGGCCTAACACCCCCATCTGTAGGCTTGAACCGAAGTATCCGAATTCAGACTTGTATTCATCAACCACATCTGGAGGTTTTCTCATGGATTTTAGGACCGGGCACACTTGTTTCTGAAAGGAGAATACATTATAATTATGTGAGACATACTACACTAATTATAGTGTGTACTTTAATTAAGCTCATGAACATATATGAATATTTTCGTACCACAATCAAGCCCTTTATTTTCTGAGCAGAGGTTTTGTCCGCTTGTGTGTGCCCCACTCCTTCCAAGCAATACTCAATCCTGGTCCCTACGTCAGATATTTTCGGGATAATGAATGCCTTGATTACTTCATTTCCCAATTCTCCAAGCCCAGTGATGGCTCCATAAACAGATGCCAAAGGCGTTTTATCATTATTCAACGCAGAACTAAATATCTTAGTCATCCTAGTCTGAATATTGTTGGTTGAAGTAGTATAATTTTTGCACACTTGGGCCATTAGTCTTGATGCAAAGTCACGTAGCGCCCAATGGTTATCTTGCTCTGGACGGGAACACAATTGCTTGCTTACGATACAAGTTACAATACTAGGAATAAGTTCGTGCAACTGAAATACAAAAAAAAATCAATTCATTCACTCTTACTTAATATGTCAATGCTTCATTTCACAAGTGTCTTATATATTTTTAATCGAAATTAAACTTACATATTTTTCCAAGTATAATGTTTGGTTATCCAACAAGCTTTTCACCATCCTCATCAAATAAATCAGCAACGCTAAGTTATAGTGAACAACGTTAACGCGCACTCCTTCAGCAATAAATGTGCAAAGTCTGGGAAGCATTTCATATAATCCGGGATCATTAGAAAGGCTTTGAAGTGCTTCCTATGAAAATATAAAAATATTGTTTTTTAGATTGCATGACATGATTGATTACAAACACATAATTTTCAAATTTGATTTAGGTTCCCTTACAGTCCGTCGTCCTTCATCAGAACCAACACAAGCCTCTGTAATTTCTTTGTAATACAACTGCTGTTCCACTGAAAGTTCATGGGTTGCAAGTTGTTTCACAAAAACTTGCTCGCTAGTCTTGAATCGCAGTGGCTTTCCAACCACAGGTGTGAAAGGACCTGCACCTTTGCCCTTAGCGCCTTTGCTATTTTTATTTGAAGGATCAGTGCTGTCATTCCTCTGTTGGTCTTTAGATTGAGGTGGGGGATTCTCCGGGATGGAAGGTTGTGTTCCCTCAATTGCAAGCCAATGTGCTCTTAGACAAACCTCTTGTGGAACTTTAGGTATCGATGAGCCAACAATTTCTGACAGCTCCACTTCCTTGTCCTCAATAAAGTGTATTTCCCTTCCACCACCACTGGCAAATCGGAATGACAAGGCTTCCGGTCCTCCAAGTCCATACAGAGGCTAAAATTTAAAACAAGTAACAATATATAATTTGATGATGCTTTCTTTGAACCTGCAATCAAATCAATTTACTAATGAAATGAAATGAGTAATGATACAAAGCTTACCTCAACATTCCTGACTTTTAACCCGTGATCAATATCTTGTGTGTTAAGTTTAACTCTTCGCCCCAGTTCCATAAATTTCTGAGCATCTTGTATAATGCATTTTAAACGATAGGTAACATCTTCTGCTAATTCCTTCGCTGCATCATCTTGTAAGTTCGAAATTCCAACTGATTCTGCCATCGCCTTCACTGAATCCACATAAAGCATAGCTGAGGAACATGGGACACTGGGATTCCCTGCTGACCCGGCCCCTTGAAAAGATGCTTCTTTGTCCCCCATTTTCTCAGCCTACTTTCACTAAAAGATGTACTAATTATTTAAATAAATTGAACTGTAACTGTGACCAATGCATGTACAATGTACACACACTTCTGACTGACTACAGCGTCTACTAAAACTTTAAATCACGGTCACCAACTATTACTTACTCCAAAACAGAACTGATTTACGCACTTCAAGCAGTGTCCTCGTCACCGTGATTGCAGTTAGATTGCAATGCGGTATTCTAGATTTGCAGGATTCCCAAAATGTGATTATTTTAAAATTTACAAACCTAAAGTAGTCGGCAACAATACACCATTTACGCCAATACAAACAGCTTACGCATTACACACATTGTCAGATGTAAAATGTAATGTTGTGAACTTGTAAACAAACCAAGCGCTTACAAGTTACAAGTTACAACTTACACAAGTACTGCTAGCCACAACACAACCATAAATATATTTCGAAACGAAGTCTGGCAGATGGGCTTATGGTGTGGTATGCATGGTATGGGGCATGGGGTATTCTAAGGAAGTAAGTATGCATGCACTATGTACATTATATATATTATTTTCCATTGTAACGCAACACGCAACCGAAATTATGGAACGGGTAGTTCTTGTTTCCCAAGTTCGGATAATCTCTTATAATTACCTAGTTAAAGTTATCATTTTCGTTAGTTAATCATACATCTCATTTTGAATTAAACCAAACATACTTTGATTGCAATTGCACTACTTCTCTATAGCATTAGAATACGTTCAAAACCAATTTTTGTTGCAACTTGCAACAATCTCACAATAGGGGCATCGTGATGCAGACACTGAATTTTATGATCATTCTTTATACCACGTTTTTCATGAGAGCAGAAGTTCTCATTCTGATCTGAACAATCTTAACTCAACAATGTGCAAAAGTTCACCTTGCTAGCTTGAGCTTTGGCATGGCATCATGGCACATTGCAAATTTTAGTACATTGATTGGCTTGGCGACTGACATTAGACTAGACGCAAACCATTTTTAGCAAAAAAGTTGAAAAATGTAAACAGTGAATGAATATATTATGATTATTATGAAACATGATAAATGAAAACATACAATAATGCAATGCCATGTATCCTTTTATGAATGAGGGTGAGAAGGAGTGTTGTGGAGTGAGGACTCTAATAAGAAATGGATTTTCGAAATACTGCAACTGCAAACAATAAAAAATCACATAGTTTTTTTTTTCATTTTATAGTTACTTTACTACAACTGCAATTTGCAGTACATGGATAATGTAGTACTCATGGCTATAATGCAATATGCAATGGCACTCATGCAGTTTAGGTATCAAAATATCTGAAACATGAATATCAGAGAATGAGAGACAGACAAGCAAGGGTATCTTCTGAGATACATTCACCAAAACATACAAGTTGAGAATTAGGAGAAGAGAGAAGGACACGAAGAAGATTGAATTTACTGGCATACGGCACACACTCCACTCCACTGCCTGCCTGCACAGCAATAGCAATAGCACACAACAGCCTTTTATATTCAGTTTAAAACACTAAAATTCTATCATCTATTCAAAATTGCACGTACTATCCCTCTACATTTATATAAAAGGAAGCTATATTGTAAATTATAAAGAAAGGGGAAGATGATGATGATGGCAAAAGGCCAAAAATACAGAGAGACGAT
>JAQFZH010000781.1:0-27452 GCA_034695485.1 Entomobrya nivalis
AAACGAACTTAACTGCATCTTCTGTTTAGGGCTGTTGGGCCCTTTGGGCGTTTTAGGTCATCTCGAGTCGACGCGTGATCATCTAAAATGCCTCCTTTTCCAACACTATATGTATTGTGTTGGTGGTGAGGCATATGGTCAACTTGAACAGGAATGTTTATCATGCAATGGGGAATAATGTCCTCATACCTTTGTGAAAAGAAGTTGTAATATAAGTACGTATTTTAAATTCCATTCACCAGTTAGAAGTCCATTTACTACTACTGTTTTACGAATAGGTTATTAATGACAAGTTAGCCGATCTTTTCTAACAAATGAGATGTTTGGAAAAAATCAAGATCAAATATGTTTATTTTTAAGTGGGTATTCTTTATTAAGATTGGATATCATTTTTATAGAAAATTGTATTTTGAGTTGGGTTATAAATTCTTGCATCAAGTGACAATACTTTAAGAAAATTGGAATATTCCGTGCATCAATATCTAGACCACCAGAGTTGAGTTGTGTACCGTTAAAACTCAGAAAGCAAAATATGAAGTGATCAGACTCACTGGTAAAATCCTCATGACTAGATTTTTTGAAACGGGATGTGTCAGGTTTCAATAAACATATGTAAACGAATATTGCATGCATTTAAAACTTTTATTTTAGGATTTTTTTATAAAACAACGAACATCTGATGAGTCCAGTTTTTTATTGAATTAAAGTTATAAAAATGTACAACTTTTCTCATTTGACTCTGCGTGCATTCTCTGTTGGAGTGGAAGTCAAAGTGGAGCTAGAAGTGTAGTGTACCAATATAGATAAAACTGGTACTATTAAGCATCAAGCTATATGTGTCGGAATCCACATGTATCACTCATTTAAGTATCCACACATGATGGTCTCTGGTATACCCTTGAGGGATCGACATGAAACAATAACGGATCATCTCTTCGCTATCTAATACAATTACTTTATGGTAATGGTTTTCATTGATGCTGTTAGTTTACTTTTAAAAGAGGTTTATCAATGAATTGTAATACTGACGTGATGATAATTATGACAACCGTGTATACACGGAGGCTACGCATGAAGATATATGAGTATAAACCTTGGGGGTCCCGCGTTGCAATGAATATTCTCCACGAGTTTAAAAAAATGTGTATTGGTTTTTTTAAAAATAAATATTGCATTCCGGTGATGATGCTTTCTAGGACAATACTTTTACACGAAGTACACTTTATATTTTTAGGTATGCTCTTACAACTCATAACAATGCAGCCCGTTTTTTAATTTCCTAATTTTTGATATGCTTTAATTTCATTCACTCATCACCAAAAAAAGTGATTTCCATGTACGACAATGCCTTCACGCAATGTAAACTATATATAATTGAATGTTTCCAGCTATGTACATATATAAAGATTATTTACAGAAAATTTATACTTGTATATAAACGTGTATAAATAGCAGTTATATAACCTGTCCCCTCCAGGCCCACCTGCTAAGTAGAAGGGATTTTTTTATCTTGTTTCTTTTCTTTCACTAGCAGGGAACTTCATAGATACCTGGAACGAGCCAAGTCATCCATTTATGATGATAATGTGATAAAGGGCTGCTGCCAAAAAAGTAGCTACCTACCCTTTGTATCACTTCAAAATATCACATGTAACATGTTGAGCTCCTCTTTGCCCCGCACGTCGTAACTCATGTTGGAGCATCCGATATTTTTTTTATTCCGGTAGTTGTAGATCAGGTCATTAAATCATTCAAATGACATACATTCATTCGACCATCAACAGCACTGCAGAGTCAATCTTGCTTTCTTTTCCCTAAGAACAGAATTACTGATTGCTGATAAAAATGTAAATTTCTGTAGAATTATGTGCGTGCGTGTACTTAAATAGTTGTCTATCTTTGTGTGTGTGTGTGTGAGTTTTTCACCAAATTTATTAGTGGATCTGAAGACAAGTTATAAAGTCGGGGTCCACTCATCCATCACAAACAGGAACATCCTTTCCACAACGATAATCATCTGTCAACGTCTTCGGAAGTTAAGTAAACAGAAAGTTTCAAAGTGCCGACTTCTGTTTTATAAAAACAGATAATTTTTAAAGCAAAACATTATTAATTGCCAGAGTGGTATTATATCAAAAGAAATTAGTTTTTTGTGGAAATTCAGCCCGACCTCAATCTTATCATGTTAATTTACTGTAATTGTGCTTATGGTTGTTGATTCAAGTATAGCCGGTGGAAGGACTGAAGTTATGGTTAGTAATCTAATCTTTTTTATGTCCAGTTTCCTTCGATTGTGGGCTGCGTGTGCATCATAAAAACGATAAAACTCACTTCTATACGAGTATACGAGCAATTCAAACAATAAGCTATTGTTGGAGAAAAGTTTAATTAATAAATTTTCCAAAATTTATACCTGTGTACGCTTCTCATACAAAACATATAAACACATTTCATGCAAAAATAGCCAGAAGGAAAGGAAGCAGAGCACCAATGTGTAATAGTAATCAAATCACCTTATATCTGGTGTACAATGTAAAGGCAATAATTGTGATTAGGTGTAATGTGATACTCAAAAGATGATATTTCATAAAATAAAGTTCGATAGAGCATATAAACTTGTTCCATCCTGTCTTGTCGATCAGATGAAAAATACATTAATGATGTGACTTACATCTTACATTTGTGTTGCACTTGAAGTCATTAAATTAAAGACAAGAAGAAAAATGTCTACTGCTTTTCATTGCTATTAAGTTGCGTCACTGTAGCTTCTGCCGACTTTAACTTAATGGGCATCTTCTAAACGACATGAAACATGACGCTGGTGTAGATTGTTTTTTTCTCGAGGGCTTAAATAATAAACACCTTGAGCAGTTCCTTTCATTTGCCACAGCCTTACCCAGCAATCATCATCCTTCAACAGACCTTCCACTGATGACGATAATAATAATAAAGGAATGAAACTTAAATATTTCGCTTGCAGGGCGCAGCAGTAAATAATTTGTTGAATGAAGATGATGATAAGTAATTGGTTCATACCTTGAGTGTGAGCTCTTCGCGTTGAATGTGATAATCATGAAGTTTGCTTGAACCAAGTTCTAAATGGTGTTGAACGTGTTGCATGTGTGCACATTGCGTATGCGCAGAATAACAAAGTCAGTCGCCCTATAATATCCGTGCATGAAAACATAGTGAATGGATTGTCAAAACGGAGAAGGGAAGCTGGAATAGGCCAAAAATGTCTGAATGCTGTCTATTAACATTCCGTTTTTGTTGGCAGGTTGTTGAATTTGTTGTAATGTTAGATTCACATTTTAAAACATCTCAATTAATAGTTTAATATTGCATGTTATATTGTTCGGTATGCTACAAATCTTCTTAAAAGCTAAAAGTTTTTTTAAAGAAGGAAAACGAACTAAATTGTCCTTTTCCAATGTCAATTTCAAGTCTTGTTTTTATTTATATGCTAATCAACCTAGGTCGATCTGTAGTATGAGGCGCTGATTCGAAGTTCCAATTACATGCGCTGCAATGCAATGAAATGTTCAGATACAGCTAATTCATTTGGATATTATAACGCTTTACCAAAAGTCGGATTCTTAATGCTGCTACTACTAAAACCTGTAATCCAATCATCAAAATACTTGTCTGTCTGTCAAAAAGGGGTATTACCTAAGATATTGTATAAGACATGAAATGGATAAAAAGGTGTTAGTGATGATATGATTTAAACAGGCATTACATTTGTTAGATTAATTAACAATTAGTATTCTGAGATTGATAAAGTAATATCAGTAAATCTAAGTCTTTATTCTCCCCTAAAATTGTAGAGTCTGTTGTGCATAAAAATGTACAATCTTCAAAGCTTAAAGCATACAATTTCAGCATTAAACCTTGTAATATAATAGCATAGAGCAAATCAAAATTGTGTTATTCATAAAAATAATATAAATCAATCAATTTTTTCTTGTTATATTACACATATAAATCAATAACACGTTATCCTTTCTCCTTTCTACAAAACGTTTTACACAAAAAAATACATTGAAGAAATGATCAATGAATTTTTTTTACAAAGCATCCTTACACAATGACACTAAAATTATTGGTGAAAATAAACAGAAACCGGTTTTTACTGAGTTTGATGGTGCATAAAACGCAACGCAAATTGCCAAATTGAACAATAGAGCCCAAAAAATGTAGAATATTCAAAATTACTTTAATACCCGCAAATAAATGCATACATAAAAAAAGTATATATTAAGAAATGCACTTTTCCATGATGAAAAAAACTTCCCACCAAGCAAAACAAAATAGTATGCATGCATATCTGCAATGGTAAATTTCATCAACCATCGCATTAGGCATTGAGAAAAGGGGTTTATTTACCGGATAATCATTGTAGTACTATTTCGTTCTTCTATCATTATCAAGAAAGGCGAAATAAAAAATATAAAAAGTTGAATTTTAGCAAATCATTTTAGACTTTGGCAAGTGCGGGTCTCACCACATCTAAAACCAACTTGATATGCATGAAAAAATGGTGGATTGAATGAACGCACCTCTATACTATATTTTACTACTAATACTACTACTACTCACCTGGTCATAGTCTTGTCTTATTATCACGAACTTGATCAAAGCAGAAGGAAACAGTCTTCCATCAACGTTTAACACAATCATTATCTATTTATAATTCATTGTATAAAATGTTTACCGGCTCTTGATAGACCGGCGAAAACTCATTACCTTCCTGTCTTAAGCGAACACTTATTTATACATTTCTTCTAGTAGTATATCAAGTAGTATATTGAATCTAAATTTTTACCAATTATTTTCTCGTGGAACTGTTGCCATCAAATTTTGAAAATGGGTTATCATATCATGAAGCTAAATTTTCAGCTTTTCGCGAATAACAATAATATTTTTAACTTTGTGACTCAGTATAAATGACGACAAGACAAAAATCAATTGTATAAATGTCAGAGGTTTTTGCATGCATTCTTGATACAGCAAGCCATATATGTGCTTACCCTTTAGTTGTCAAAACTTTGTAACTTTTCAAAATTAAATGTTTCAGATGAATGATAGTGGTATATACACAGTTTAGCCTGTAGTGGTAATACCAGACTACATGCCGATGAATACGATAAGTTTTGTTTTGCTTTATACAACACAATTATTGCGTCCAATTAATACTACAAAATAGTTTTTTTTTACATTTTTTTTAAACTACAAATATCGAAAAACCTTGCTACGAAATGCAGCTAATGTATTTTGACAACAACTGGGTAGTCTCTTACACATGCACATGAATCGTAGTAATCAAGTATCTATTTTCAGTAATAATAGGATTATTGCCGGTTAGAAGTTTTTGTTTCTACAAAGTATAGTTAAAAATCTTAATGTGTATTTTGGATTGGAATTAATAGAGGAGCGTAACCACTAATGCGGGAGTTGTTCTTATCTTGTAAAATCATATAAATAAATGCATGCATCTCTACAACCACCACCACCCTATGTACATATAGGCTGTTCTATGATAAAAAAAAGTGGACAGAATATCCATCCGCTTCTACTGCTGTGCTGTAACTACTTTGATGTGAAAGATATTAAGATTTTGCCAAGTCTAAATTGCTGATGATGAGTTGATTCCGATTCTTGCCAGAGATAAAAGTAGAGTCAGCCAGTGGTGCTCCTTTATTGCTGACAAGTGACTCCCACTTTTGTTACACATTTTAGTGGTTGAAACCACCACTTAAGTTACAACTTATGTGTTTAGCTGAACACTTCGTAAAAACAAACTTTATATTTGACAAAATACATGATAAGAACACGAGCATGAAAAAAATACTGCATGTTATACTTACGTATCTAATTGTTCACTTTTTCCTTTTTTTATTAAACATTACAAGAACAAGGATTCTTTTCATGAGTCGCCATCATCACGGGCTACAATGAATTGTATTGTAACTATTCTAAAATCCACCAAAGTATGTATGCTAAAACGCAAATTTATATAAGTACATGTACAATATACACACATAAAAAGCCCATATGCTTTCATACTCTCACGTTATGCTACTACAAGTAATGCCCATTTTCCGCCGCGTATATAATTTGACATGTTTTTCACACCCCCACAAGTTTTACATTCTCTCGGTCTGCACTCGTCAGTGAATTTTTTGTAATTGAAGTACCAGTGGGGCAGAAAAGTCAGTGGAGAAGTACATCATGAAAAGGAAAGTCTATGAAAACAAGCAGTAAAACACAATTACGGCTAAAAGTCGGTAACAATCTGAAGCTCTACAATTATTATTACATCATAAGTTATTGTTGAGCTCAACTAGGTTTGACGGCTATTGCTTCCTGTAAATTAAGGAGTATTACCTTGTTATTATTACCCAAATTAAATAAATTCCACCAACCCCTCTCCCGATACCCATCCAGAGTTTTAAAAAAATTACAGACTGCATATTTTGGTTCACTTTAATTGTGATATATCGCATGCATATATGCATAATGTTATTCATACATTCACAGCACTTTTACCACAAAAAAGAAAGATTTTGTTTCTTAAAAACACTAATTGCGCAACTTTTTCCGTTTTGGCGGAACAATCGCTTATTTGTTAGATGTATGACGCTCATTTATATTCCAACTTTTTTTTTACTTTACCTGCAACCAGCGATTAAGTAATTCGATATTCGTTTTGCTGTAAACAAATTTAATAGCCAAGTATTCGTTCTCATAAACGATGTATTGCTTATTGTTGAACTTGTAGTAAATGCGTGGATTAGCACGCATAAATCGCACAATGCATCAAGGGACCGACGACGTAGAGTGAAAGAAAACTTGTCTTCACTCTCAGGAGCATCATCGCTGTTAAATAAGTCTTTGGTATTGAGACTATTGTGAGTAAAAAAAAATTAAAGTGAGGGTATCTTGCGAGCAAGTTTAATTTTATTACCATTTTGATTGAAGATGTGTACAGTTTATACCTACGTATGTGTATAATATGTTCTAATGATGCAAGTATGCGTGTGCATATCATTATAGTTGCATTATGTAGCATGCACATAACATCACATCATCACACACACACACAACCCTATCTACAATATCTACTGGATTGAACATAATATTTTACGATATTGATGTGCTCATATGTATGTATGTATTATGTATTGAGAATGATGCTCATCTCATGTTTTAACAACAAAGTGTGTAGAGTAGGTACATGTGCTCAGGCATGGATAACCAAAGAGAGAGAGAGAGAAGCGCTGAAGATTTCGAGATTCACATTGTTATTGTTGTGGTGGTGTACGTAAATGTTACTTGTAGGAGGTTGCGTTCCTTTTTTCATACTCATTGTATTTTGTATCTCATCCCTTTTGCCGTTGTTTCTTGCTATTTTGTTGAAGAAGAGTATAATAAGCTTATATATTATGCTCGTATTTTTAATAGTTTGTCCATTCGTACGCTATTCTTGCTTAACTCATGGTGCATTAAAACACTCTTTTGCATATTCTTTTGCACCTTTTTTACTTCAAGTTATGGTACCACACACTTATTGCTGTTGAGTCACAGAATTTACTACATTCAGAACTGCGTATGCAGTAAAGTTGTAACTCTTTTCGTTTTTTTACTCCAGCGTCGGCTTCTGTTTCGGAACCTGCAGCGCAGCAGCATTATACACTTTTCATCTCTTCTCATAATTATAGTTCTCACTATCAGTTGACTAGATGAGAATTCACTTTTGGCTCGTCAATAGTTTACTATCATTGATGATATCGGCGAACGACAGGGCATCGGTGGCTTAAGTAATAAAAAATAATAACTTGAGAGCCAAACCCTTGTTACAGTGATCTGGTCAGATCACTTCTTCGGTTCACATTTACGTTTTCCCTTTTCATGTATCTTGAGTTCAACTTTTTATATTGAATATTGTTTTATGAAGATGCAGCGTGTAGCCTAGTAAGTTGTTTCATTTTTTTGTGACTCCACTCCAAGTTTGTTTTGTGCAGTTACCCACGTGCATGTGATTTTCTTTTGTGTTTTCTTGAGTGAATGGAGCTGTTCATGCTTTTATAAAATATTTTGATGAAAAAAGAGTATTAACTAAATTGTAGTGTTTGCTGGAGATTTTTTTTTCGAGTACTGTCATTCACCCGGAGCAAAAAATGTGATATTATTATCAAGTGACAAGATAGTAAGAAAAGTCTGATGTAAAATTTGCAACTTTGAAGGAGCAAAAAGTTTTTGATTTATGAACACAGTGACAATCACAAGACAATCAATCTTGATAAAAAAACTATTAATAATTTATTATTAACTTTATTTTTACTGGATACGTAGTGTGCAAACGCACATTCATCCAACATCTTTTATGACTGTGGGTTTGACCTCTGTCAAATCAAAGTTCGAGGAGGCTAAGGTATGTACCGATAATGAGAAAACGTATTAATTTTTTTTGTTGATAAATGGGCTCTACTGCAGCACATTAGCTGGTTAAAAATTTCCAGTATGTAACGGCTTTGCTGCACTGGGTAAAAGTATTGTACTTAATGGTCAAATAGAACGGAGCTAGCCACGAAAGTATATTATGGTACCAGGTACCCCAGGTCATAAATTTCAAGAATGCTTTTTCATTTATTAAAGTGTCATATTATACATGTGAAAGTATGAAGGAGGACAAGTGGTGAAATTTTTTGTGCTTAATGCTTGTTTGTTTACACATAACTTCTAAAGTCTCCTGAGGGTGTTCTCTAAAATGACATCAGCGAAAGACTGGCAGTAAGATTCTGTATTTTTTTAAACGTAAGTTTGGTTGTACTTGCACTATTGTAACTTGAGGATCACGATATGAAATGAAAATTGTAATAAAATCCACTTATGTGTGCAATAATAACATATTGCATTGCATGACCATAAAAAGCACACCAACGAGTACAAACATGGAGTTGAAAAAAACGGAATTGTGTATTTTTATTTTGAAATGTGAAAATTGGTAGGAAAGTGAGTAATTTTCTATAGTTTTCTCTTGTTTTGTTGTTCAGTTTCCCCCATAAAATATCTTATATGCCTAAATCAAATAACATTCTATCAAAGTCTTAAAATATGAGCAATGTGCATGTTATCGTGGTACTCGTCATTTTAATACTGTATCAGAAAAGCAGTTTTGTGGTAATTTGGTAGGTAAATTTCATAAAAATCTTGAAATATATAGTACAGCTATAGTGAGTTATGAAAAATTTGACACTGTAATTATTCTTTCGGAACCATTTCGTTAAAAGTTATAAGTGGATTTTTATACGGAGTAGTATTTAGATTTACATATTAACTTTATATAAAAAACAAAAAAGAAAACAATGTTTTAAATATATGTACATACATAAGCTGGAGTCATGAAAAATAGCACGCATAGCACATGAATATGCTACTTTACATTTTATATTCAACATAGCTTAATGTACAAAGAAAAAAGAAAAAAAGAAAAAAGCATGGCACGCACTTTCGTTATCTTAAACTTTTCCATTTCAACTGCTGTCATACCAGTCCAGTTTGGACTGAACATTGAAGCAATTTGAAGTATATTTATAAAAAATAGGGAAAGCTGAAGGCAAGAAGAATAGGTACTTTAATTTTATTCTCTTGCATGACTTTCGATATATATGTATGTATATTGGCCTAACCTTTTCTCTCTTTCCGCGCTGCAGTATATCCAAAAGTAAGTGTGGTCATGAAAAGTCGTAATGTTATGAGCTCATTTTTTGTGATTGCGATAAAAAAACTAAAAGTACTACGTAATTCCCTATGTTCGTTATGTTTTTTTTGTCAGGTGCTAGGAAAGTAAAATATTATGTACAATAGTCAGGAAAAAATGAAAGGGAGAAAATGTAGCGTAAAAGGTTAAAAGAGTTTAGAGTGATTTTCTTCAAGGTAGTTTTTACGATTTTCTTTCATTTGTGCTGTAAATTCGGGTTAGCTTCTGTTCAGATTTACATTAAGAAATGTAAAAGATGTGTTTGTAAAAAATGTATTACGCTTTGTGTTGTAGTGTAATCGGGTAACACTATGTGCATGTTACTATTATTTATTTGCATATCATGCGTGTTATTGACTTTGCACACGTTATCAACGTAATAATAACCATTTGTAGGAAAGGTAGCAATACAATGAGTGCCTTTTTTGTTTCACTCTTAAGGAAAATACGTGTGTATTTAAATTAAAATAAAGATATATCATGTTTCTCCCTCAGAATTGTGGAATTTATAATGAGGCAAAAAGCTAAAAAGAAAGTAATTTTGTGTAAAATGGTTGACATGTGTTGTTAGAATCATGAAATACTGGGATTTTGGGTACGAAAGTTACAAATACAAAATTTACATTTTTGTGTGTACGAAAAAAAATCCAACTTAGTATAGTAAACCGAATAAGACCACACCAGCTAATTTTACAAATGTACATGCTCCAGAAAAGGTGATATTGACAAAAAAAACATGCCATTATTACGTTCTCTCTTTTTTTTTAAATGGCTGGTTGTGGTTATGATAATGTTGAAGTTGTAAAACTATTTGTTTTATAACATTTTCCAATCCCAACCATTTTCACTAATAAGCTTCGCTGATGGACAACACTTTTAAGATTATCAAGAGATAGAGCAATTCTGCCACTTTTATGGAAGCGTATTTTTTATATGTTGACGGCAGTTTTGCATGTCTTTCTTAACTGTCCTCTTGTCGCTGCTATATTGCTTGCTGTCATTCTTTAATGTTGTGGAGGAAAGTGGTAGGAGCCAGGTGCAATCTTTACGTCCATCATCAAAGAAACTTAAAACGTTTTTACTCTATACTTGTATGGCCTAAAAAGATGCCCTGAAGGTTGGCGCTGGATTTTTATACAATATTTTTTGGACATTACTGTCCATCCCGACGACATATTCACATTCTCCTCAATTTACAAGTCATTCCTGGGAGCCACCAGAAAAGCATATTATACTTTATTTTACCGCAAGCAAAACCAGGAAACACGTACTGTGGTGAAACAGCAGTTGGTCAGCAGAGCAGGCGGCAATGATTGGTTTACTCATATATCCACCACGCTATAAAAACACATATCAAATACCGATATTAATATTATATATGCATAATATAACACAACAGTCACCCTATTTTTTACATTACATTACATAAAAAGGCCAATAATCATGGCAAAAGTTTTTCCTTCTATCCATCTCTACTTTTTACTGCACATGCCGAAGTATTTGACAAGGTTTTAACTTCTGGCGATAGCTTAAGATGTGGAGATGCATGCTTTGGGTGAATAAAAAAGGCCGTGCAAATATTTTTAAAATGTAAAATTATAATAAAATCCTTCTCCCATTACACTTCTTAGAGATTCCAATTGAATTTTTAGTAGCATGCTGAGTTGAGGTTCCCATGAATTTTATAGATAACTTGCTATTGCTGAGGGCGCAAAAATTATGCATGGCTAAACCATATCAACATTTTGCACTAACCGACCTGCTTTTGCACGCTGCATTTTACAATATTCAAACTCAAGCTATCCGACATAGCTCTTCAATGTAATGCAATTACTGTTGTGATGCGAATGAAACTCTATCTGAAAGGAAACTACATTATGGGATACTTTATGACAATGTCATCGCTTCTGTTCATCCTCAAACACGTTTATGTATGTGCTCTCTATCCATGTACTCAGTTCTGAGGGGACAGGAAGAAATGCAATGAATAATACTTGCGGTGTGTATGCAAATTACTAGGAATCACCACGAAAGTAAACGTCGATGCTGTATATACCAAATTGTTGCTTCAACTTTAGTTCTCCATTCATAATGAATACGTGTCTGCAAATACATACACACATTTGTGAGTCTCCACTCTCCATCTCCTTATACGCTGTACATAAAATGAAATGCTTTTGCAGATAAAAATAAAATGGTCAGGAGTAAAAACATTTATAAAGCGCTTTGTTGTACTTACACAAGAGCAGCAGCGGTAGTAGTATTTACGGCAATGGTGGGTCAATAAAGCTTAAAGAACATATGTTTGGCAGAAAATAGGCGTAGAAAATAGACTCGGCTCATTCAGGTTCAGGCCTCAAACGTTCACGTTGGCGGTTACCCATCTTCATCACACAAACATCATCAATATATTTAGTAAAGCTTCGATTGCTGTTTTCGCATATTGTGCGTCCATGTGGTTTGGTCAGTGTTTGGTCTACTGTACAAAAGCATATTATACATAAATTATTTTATGCACATACATTTAAAATTGTGGATATGATGATGATGACATATCAAATTACTCATGCAGTTCCTGACCTTCAACTTGAAGTTGCACAACTTTTAGCTACACACATATGCATGACATATACAATGATGATTCTTGTTGAAAGGTTTTAATAAACAAGCGACAACATTTGTTGTTTTAAATCTTGAAAATAGAAGATTTTGGAATAAGTGAATGTTGGTGAGAATGGATCTAAAAATCAATTAAGTGTTACCTGTCATGTGCATCAAGGAAACGTGCATTTTTTTGGTAATATCTAGTTAAGAAGTTGTAATAATGATAAGGCCGCCTTTTCACCCTGTGTGGCCATCCCCATATTCAGTCACTGTTGAATATGATCATATAAAAAATCTTTGCGGTACAAACTGTCATATGAAGGACGTACACGCATCAAATTTTGTTAGAAACTAACTAATTTGGTTACACAGCAATATTAATTTTACTATATTGCATCAAGCAAGTTCGTTTTTGCTTGTGCATTGTACAAGCTATTTTTGTACACCAGACTTGTTACCGTCGCGTCGGTCGTATTATTATGCTTGCCCTACCTTCAAATATTGTGTCTGCAGAAGAGGTGGATTTATGTATACATACGCATCTCCCAGACAGGTATGCCTTTTGAAAATTATATTGCAATATGATGAAAGTCATTTACACCTTCAAGTATAAGTAGTAAAGACGTATAATTTGTCAAACCTGTCATGGCATCGCCACGTCAAATTTTATAACGAACGGTATATGTGCATGCATATGGTATATTTGGTGAAGTTTAGAGATGCCCCTGGAACTCGTACTATATATCAAAACATCTTTCAACTAAAATGCAATGAACATATCATAAACAGATTGCAATGTTCATGTTCCCACTACGCGCTCCTAAACGTGTACCGTACGTGTGTATATGCATCGTATAAACATTTTTCACTCGCCGCCAGTTGCTCTTGTGGCATTTCAAGTTGAATTGTAATTTTTGACGATGAAAATCAAATTATCGTGACTGCATATAGCATTGCGTACGTATAAATTTATCATTTCGGATATGAAACATACCAACGTATTAGATAAATGTATAGGTATCTCAATTTTTCATTGCGATTTGCGATATTCTTCGCTAAAAGCTATTGTTTTTGCATCTATTGAAAAAATAATCGTAGGTAAAATTGCAAACATGATATGTTTAATATTTTTAATACTCATTCAAATATAATGCATTGACATAACTGATAAAAGTTATTATTCAACTTATGTAAGTACAGTCCATTAAATTTTCGCATTAAACGTTTGAAAGAAGAGGACTTTGATTTCAAACTATGATCCTACTTGAAATGAAGCACTATATACTGCACTGAGCAATAAAACCCCATGTTCTGTGAACATAAAAGTATGCTTACCAATCTATAAAAATGTTATGCAATATGTATTCAATAACGAGAAATCAAAGAGCTTGTGGTGGTAAAAATAAATACTAGATTGACTCCGTCCATTGAAGATTTCAACCACAGCAATATAAAGCCGCATAAATGAAATATATAATGGCAGTGTTAGAAATTTGAGGCATTGACGAAAATAATAATAAGAAAATCGATATAGAAAAAAACGTGGCGGAACACTACATTATTAGTTTACAACTCGGTCCATGATTCTTTTTTTTCTGTTTTTATCGCTCGCTATATAGAGCATTATATATGGTGGTGCAGTGCTTCAGGCCAAGGAAAAAAAGCGAAGTTTTAAGTGATAAAAAACGGGTCGATATTGACACGACACGACGAGAAAATTCAAGCGTCATTCCTCCTTTCTCTCACTTGACTCATACTCCATGTTCACAATCCTCCGACTCCTCTCTTTCTCCCTCTTTCTCTAGAGATTTTTTTCATGAGCATGACGATGGCATGGCGTATGTTTTAGGAAAAATACATACAAGCGCTTGGATTTTTTTCACCCAAAAGTCGTATATAACGGGGTATCATTAATGCGTGAAGAAGTCAAGTATTAACAAGAAGGTTACACTACTTTAGCATTTTTTGCATATAAAGTCAGTGGAAGCAACGGCACACACACACAAAGCTAGCAGATGGTATGGAAATGAAGAAGTCGAGAAAAATAGATGAGTACAGCACAAGAAGTTTTGTGGAGTGATGTCGATGTGGTAGTGGTACGTATGTACGGAGTACGCGGTGTTATTTTTGTTGCATTTTCACTACATACAAAATGATACATAGTGCGATAGAAGAGTCAAAAAGAAAAGAGTGAGAGTGGAGAGGGATGTGTACGCGGAGGCAAGTCGGAAATTATCGTTTTTTTATGCATTGCCAAGAGTGGAAAAAGGGAGATTTTTTTGCCCCCATCTTCCTTCCTCTTCTTTCGTCTTTTCATTTCACACTCTTTCGATCTGCCTTTTTTTACTAATGTCGAAACTCAGCAAAGCTAAGGCAGTTTTGTGCATAACGTACGCAATATAAAAGTTATACTATATGTATAAAAGTTATATTGTATAGATACTATAGTATATATGCTTGCCGTGCTGCAATGCTATAAAAACACAAAACTTTTCCGTTTTCCATTCGAAAGTAATAGTCGTCTTAGACTTTTTTTGTAATCCCTGGGTCGGGGTAGTAAAACCATTAGTAGCACAATGTAGTAGTACTGACATTACTTAAATTGCAGAGCTGCCAGAACAATGCCAGTAAAATTCTTTTTGGCAAGGACTAAAAGTATTTTTCTTGCTTTGTCGCAATATGATTTTTTTAAGAAGTAAGGAGCAATCTGTCTTTATGGCTAACCAGAATGCCTAGAAGGTATACATATATAATATAATGCTGAATGTCTTAAAAAGGAAAGGAGTCATATATTCATAAATTTTGATAGATTTCACCCAAATGTATGATAAGATTGATATAAAAAAGGTAGTAATATATGTTTATTTATGTTTGCGCATACATTTGCACCAATACTTTGAAAGCACCATAGTTTTACACTTATGGACACGTAAAAGAAAAGTTTACTCATTTTTATAGAGTGTAGTAGAAATGGGTATAAAAGATATTAAAATCAGATCAGGGGCTTTTTTCGTATTTATGAGCCTAAAGTCAAAAGTATGCATGTATGTATAAAGTGTGTAGCAAGTAAGAGTATAGTGGCAAGAATAGTGGCATGAGTATGGAAAGAAGATTAGATGATTTAAAAAATGAGAGCATTTTCTCCGCTTCTTTCTAGGAACTGTAAAGTACAATGAATCTCATTTTTATGTGTACGCGTGGCATATCTACAAAATCATGTATTTATGTATGCACATGGAACATAGTAGGAAGGAAGTAGAATGAACATACATACAATGATGTAGATGCATAGCATATACAAACATCGCCACAGTCATAATGCCCCTTCAAAACATACGCCAGAAATACTTATGTAAGTTGTAGAGAATGAAAAATAACAGAAAACTGTAGTATTACTTGCTGTAGTACTCGTTTTACAACAAAAGAGTTGAGAGAGAGAGAAAAAGAAGAAAAAAAAGTATGAGAGAGGGGAAGTGAGAGAGTTAGAAAAAGTGTATGAGAGAGTACAGAAAACTTCCAAGTTTGCTTTTGTGTGTTTTGCTCTTCTTTTTCTTTCCTTTCTTCTTTGCTGGCAGTATTAAAACAGTAAAACTCATTCCTTTCTTTACGGTACTCTTTTTCTGTGGTGTATTCCATGGCCGTCAAATGTTTTCCCTTTTCGCCTGACACACATGCGCTTATAAAGAAAGTTGGTGTTTCCTCCCGAAAAATGAACTTTATCGATCACTTTTTTTTCTTTCACATTTTTAGAGGAAATATACAAAGTGCGGTGAATGCATGTATTCCTCTACAAGTTTTTTTTCCAAACTTATATAACTTTATATGGTTGTGAGGCTAGAGAAGAGGGAATCAAAGAAGAGAGTAGGCTCAGTTCATGTGCCTCTGTCTATCTGTCAGATAAATTTGGTTCATACATTTTGCGTAGACATAACGGAATATTAAATGAATGGAATAGTGTTTCCCTGTACGCACTCTAGTTTGCCCTTATCCACCACACACAGTCTTCTACTTTCTTTTTACTTGTTTTTCTTCCATACTGCCGTTTTTACGATGATGTTGATGAAAATGATGAGACTCTTGACTGCAGCATCCTTTCCTACTATGTAAACAGTTGGTATGAAAATGGGAAAGTGGAGAATCCATTTTACTTTTTTTCATGGTATTGCGGGGTCGATCTTGTCTACTTGGAACTCAAAGCATTACAAATACGTTCATGCAGTTCTACTAGAATAAAAAAAAATATGTGGGGGATGTAGATTGTATTTCAAACAATATAAGATCATCATTTTTATTATTTTTTATCATATAATGTTATTCTGATTGTTATACAATCATATTTAATTGTAATAATAAACATCTACTGCCAAATAGAATATGATTTGCACTTAAAGTAGGAGAACAGCAAGAGTGGAAAATGTGAGTATAATATGTATTCACTCTGCCTGACTGGCAATAATTTATCTGTCGGCTAGTTTACAAGAGAAAAGTGTCTTGTGTGTAGGTTGAAAGATCTGGACATATCGGCTGTGTAAGCATAAAAGATCAAAGAGATATGCATCATGAGCTCCATACATCTTTTTATGAGGTTTATAATGATGAACAACTGCACAATGAGCATCATTGTCCGTATCACTAAACCACACCATGCTCTCAGACACACACACACAGTTTACCTCTCTTATTGTGCAGCTTCGACTGTAGAAGAAGGTAATCACTAAAAGACATATTTAAAAAGCAGTTTATAATTCAATCTGATTTTCTTTAAATCAAGATAATAATCCGATGTTGTTGTGTTGTTCTGTACCTTGAAGTCACACAAAAACAAGCTTGTTGCAGTTGCATTCACTAACTAGCATGAAAAAAAACACAACCGCAGAAGAGCAACTCTTCACATCACAGAAAAGTTCCATCATGATGGATGTAGTATGCATGTATTTACTCATGTACGCGCCATGTATCAAGTTTAATAAGCTGATTTTTGATAAAACCCCTTTCTCAGTCAGTCAAACTGAACCCAATAATGCAAATATATTGTTTATTATATGGGGAGTCATTGGAACAAGCAACTTTTTTATATCATTTATTTACATTTCACTTGAAAAGTTGATCAAATGCTATAAACATTATAGAACCATTAGCTTGCTCAGTAGTTCCAGAGGAAAAAGTGAGGAGAAGGTGAAACAATCGAAATGAAACAAAAAAATGCTAAACCAAAGATGTAACGAGATTTTTCTCGTTTTAATCAACATGAACATCATCGTCGATAATGTTAAAATGAAAATGGTTATAAACAATGAATATTTTACAAAGAAAAAACATTGGTTTTTATAATAAATTGGCTTCAAGACTACTTCCAAAGTTTGCAGCAACAGCTGCCGTTGATTCTCTTGTTATAATACTTCACATCGTTGAGAAGTTGGCGTCATGTAATTCTATGTATGTTTCTGTGTCTGTTTAATCGCATATATTGCCGGAATATCAAGTGATTTACGGCATTATTATACAAACGTTCCTTGAGTAAATATACAAAGCAATAAATATATTTATTAATTTTTGCAGCTAACTTTAAAGGTAACAACATGAATGGGAATGTATACGTAATAAAAAGTTTTGTGTCAGTGATCTTGCCTAGGATAATTTGCAATATGTCTTGCGATTCCATTCATTGATTTAGTTCTCCATAATTCCTATATGAAAATAAAATAAAGTATAATTTTGTACGTTTATGAAATAAAATTTGTCTTAAAAAAGGAGCTTATCCGATCCGCCGCAGCACTACTTAAAACGACCTGTGATAAAATGATGATGACTGTAATGATAACCGCAGCGACGCCGAATTGAAAGTGTTTCAAAAAAGCATGAGATAAGCCTTTCACGCATTAGCGTACTCTTAATTACTTATTGCCTGCTGGCTTGTATAACGAAAACGAATGCGGTCATTTATCAGCCGACAAACTAATTCGACCGAAGTTTTTTTACGTTTTTCAATTATCACATTCTTCATACTGTTCTTAAGTCCACTCACAAACAAAAAAACAAGTAGCTAACCTTGTCCTTTCTGCACAACATTACTCATTCCAATTATTCTGCTTCGTCTGATGTCTGCACGCATGCATGTATGTCCACAAGTATTAGTACTAGTATGCACGTATATAATATGTCGTCATATATGTATGTATAACTCAACCGCTGCAGGTAATGTTAAAAATCAAAACATATCAGCAAGAAATCGATTGATTTTGTAAGTTTATGTAATGCACAACGCTTGTAGTTATAGTTCGGTGATCGGTTGATGCTGATTCACTAGATACTTTACACTATTTACCTTCACATATTAAATGTAACTTGCATTTTAATGAGTGACACGAACCCAATTTTGGACAGGATTATCTGGTAAACTGGTAGAATTGACATTTCTTAAGAACTGCTTACATTATGAATACATTAGTCAAGAAACAGGTAAATCATATTAAACCTGACAATGAGACAATCAAGAGAGCAAAAAATGAAAAAGTAGCTACAGTTTCGCTTATTTTTAAACATCACAACTGCTCATTAAAAAGGAGGAAAAAACGATGCCCTTCGAAGATAACTTGACATTTTAGTTTAAGAAACTTGATCTTGAGTGGATCGCGATGGGTATTTTTCGACATTTCCCTAAGTCAAAATCGCTAAGAAAATGAAGTGTGGTTTGATCATAAAAAGAACTTCTACTCTTTGCCTTTTCCTATCCGTGACATTTTTATTTCACATCTCCAGAAGCCATAAGAAAAAGAGCGAGTGTGTGTGTGAAGAAAAATCGGCTTATAACGTTGAGTTAAAGATGTTTGTTATAGGTGAATGGTTGGTGAAATTGAATTAATAATAGTGCTACTGATGTGCTGACATTAGGAGGCCATGTAAAAGCTCTCCAACAACTTTATATTCCCATAAAACGTTTATTAGCCCTGTTGTCTTTTCGATACATCATCTGGCTCTGCATATATATACTGTGGTTAGTAGAGTCATCATAATCAGGAGTTTTTGAATAAGTTTGCAGTTTTACATTCACCAACATCGTAGTGTGTACTACAACATTGATGACATCACATTTGCTGTTAGATACGTTGTGACGTGCTAAGAAATAAAAAAGACAGAGAAGAGAAGAGTGAACGAAAAGAGTGTGTGCGTGAAAAGCGTTTTGTTTTTTAACTGCTTTTTATCGCTCCATAACGTATTCGAGCTAATCCACTTTCTGGAGTGGCATATAAGATGAATTCCCAATAAACATTCACTTCTTTACTCTTGACGTACATTAAACAAAACAAGATGACTTTGTTTCGTTTTTAATTCCAAAACTGGCTTTTGAAATGATAATAGCTCGCTCTTTTTTACATCTTTTTGTTGCACAAATGCAATATTTGAAAGTTGTCCATCTTTATCGCATCTTGGTCACATGTTGAAACCACCCAGGGCTACATTACATTGTTACCCATTTATATTACATATATTTTTGTACCTCAAATGTGTGTATTTACTGTAATGTATATGTAAGGTTTAATCAATGCTGAAATGAGTACATGAGTGCATCTGGGTAAATAATATTATATACATATGAATGAACACAAGTAAAGTATTTTATATAATATGCTTTTTATTAAAGTATAGCCCTTATGATAGCTCAAGTTGCTGGTTGTCTGTATTGGATCACCCAGAGTTTGTACAAAAATCATCGTCATTAGTGTA
Source organism: Entomobrya nivalis (assembly GCA_034695485.1). Taxonomy (NCBI): domain Eukaryota; kingdom Metazoa; phylum Arthropoda; class Collembola; order Entomobryomorpha; family Entomobryidae; genus Entomobrya; species Entomobrya nivalis. Next base: position 20,093 of record JAQFZH010000781.1, read on the forward strand.
AATATGTAAGAAAGATTTCCAGATAAAGGTACTCCTGTTTAAATGGTCTGGTTTCATATGCTTTCAACATTATTATGTGATAATGGCGATTCTTCCATTATATACCTGAAAGATATCCGTAAAAATCAATTATGTTTAGAAAACCAGTTGATTTACCCATCCTTTTTCCTACTGCTCCAGTGATTTTGCCTTATTCTTACCGTGCTCACTCATTTTAATATAATGTTAACGTAAAAAAACAGAAAGAAAAAAAGTTATAACGTTATATCAGAAAATGTTTAATAATATGATTCAAAATAATATGTTGATTCGTATCATTTTGCGTTTGATGCAGTATAATAACTGAATTCAAAATAAGAATAAGCATTGGTTTAACTAATATCATAGCACACGTGAGCATAAAATTTTATGAAGGAAATGTTTAATCTATAAAATCAAGGGATTTTTTTGTCGAATTGAACTAAATATGCAACATATCCCATGTAATATGTATGCTTACATGCATATAACATTCCTCCTTCTGAATTCTTTGAATTTCAAAGATTTTCCTGGAAATTTTGATAAGCCCTACAGTTTGCTATGAAAGTTTACATGTATATACACAACTACATATGCCGGTATGCCATAGTATGCTAAGGAAATCATAATTACTTCAAACGTAATTCCATTATTTTTTGCTACATAGTAAGATACGATACGATTGAGGCTAGTGTAAAAATTAAACGTGGAAGAAGTAAAGTTCAAATTATTGCATGATTTTACAAGTGTATCGCTCCGCGTGAAATTTTTCCTCCAGTATTCAGTGTAACTCCTTGGTAAAAAAATCCATAGTTGAACATTACATTACATATATTATATACCTACATACACGGTGTTTCACACCAAAAAAGAATGACTGATGAGCTGTCAGGTCCTGAAGCGTATTGTAGCATGAATCGTATGACAAGAGGAAAAAACTTGACTGCTTCAGCCACTTCGCTCTTCAATCTTTCATGTGCGAGTCGCTAAATTAATGAAAAAAGACAAGTTCTAGTCATAGTTCTCTCTGTGTATACTATTACGATATTATGTTTTTCTGCTCTACTACTACTTGAAAATGTTATTGCCCGCGTGGTGAACGCTTACTTATATTAATATTTTGCAAAAAATGTACATGAAAGCTAAAATACTTTTTTTTATGAACACCGCGTCATAACACAATCCTCCATGTATCGTATGAGAATATAGGTTTTATAGCTATGTATAAAATATTAGACATTTTTAGATCAAGATCACACACATAATGTTGAAAAAATGAGACCTCGCATATCAAGACGCAAAGGGGTGTACCCCAGCGACAAACATGCTCTGACTAGTGAATAATGAAAAAAAAATACATGGAAAACTAGAGGAATTTTTCTACTTTTCGCTTTATCGATCTTTTTTCTCACAAACATAGTAGAATATGTTCAGAAAAAAGCTAATACTAAAATATTATGCTGCCTGATATAAAAAACGTAAAGATAGTTTTTATATTCTTGTTCAACCAATATGTATATCGAACATTCAAGGATTTCATGCATAAATATAACTAGGTATATACGTACAAAATACATATATTTATCCTCCCAACAACACAAGAGCTTTAATTTTCTCTCTCTCTCTCTTACTCACTCTCTTTTCTCTGCTTCCTTCTCATCAGAAAAATCTCTGGTTCTGGCAGCAACTTTTCTTTTTTACTTTTCTCGTTGCTACTTCTTCTTCCTCCTTCATTTTGTTTAATTCAAAAGCAGAGAAAGGAAAAAGAAGTAGAAAAAAAGAGAGAAAGAGGGAGTTTTTGAAGGAGCCATCATTTCATCTGCTACCCTATTCTTCATTTTGCTTCGTACTTTCGTAGTGGAAAAAGCAGCAAAGCGAGAGAAGAAAAAAAAGAAAAAGGAGCGATGTGATGTCTCCGGCCCGGCCATGTAGTAATGAAATGAATCCACTCTATAACATAATAACATACACCTAATATCTTTAGTCTGTTATTACACACAACCTCCACTATATATAACAGCCATTGAATAACTTTTTATACTCATTCACATTCCTCGGCATGTGTCTCCACATTTTTTTCTTCTTCTTTTCGTATAACAATATATGTACACAACGTTGACGTCGTGTGAATACCCTGCTTGCACACATTCTTTTATTCAGCAGACTTTTCCTTTTTTGCTGATACGTAAAAAGTTTAGAAAGAAAAAGCCTCCTCATCCCTTTTTCTTTCTCTGTCGCCAACTTTTTATTTAGAATCCCAAAGCAACTTTTTCCTTCGCTTCCAAGAATTTTGGATGGAAACGTCTCTCTTTTTCTCCTTTCTCCCTCTCTCAACTGAACTCATTCAAATTTCTTTTTATTCTTTAGTAAAAACTCTTGTTTCTTCTAAAACTTGCCATTTTTAGAGTGATATAGGCTCATACATATGTATGTAATCAGTAGTCTTATTGGTACCACTATCCCTTCATGCTATACATACATATATATGCATCTTATAGCGTATTTATAAGTACTTTTTTAGTACACATGTTTGTATTTGTTATATAAGATAGTTTTATTTTTTCTTTAGTTTAGATCATTGTTTAATTCTTTCAAGTTGATTCAACTGGCGAACATGTTTTGTAACTCGTTCTCTCTCTCTCCCTCTCTGTAAGCAAAGTACTTTTGTAATGAAAATAGTCTTCTTCTCGTCTTTCCCCATTTCAGCTCTCATTTACTTTGAACATCGCATTTTACCAGCAAACAAGACGGCTTATACTAAAGCATATCGAGTACGTATAAATACATATGCAACAAATAGTATAAAAAGGAAAAAGTACCTAGTAGTTAGAAAAAGGCACTCATCTACTTTAATTTAGTTTTCTGAAGACTGCCTTTTTCCATGAATCCATGAAAAAGTGTAACTTCTCAAGTTCTCAATCTATTTTCATCTATTTCCATCTAATGTACGGCAACTATAGCTCTATGCTCTCTTTTTCCATTGCCATTAAGATGGATATATTGAGTGTACATGCTGAGCTTCCTTGTTTGTTTATATTCACAGAAAATAAGAAAAAACCATGTCTCGCTCAAAATGTTATTTGTGCTATGCTCCCAGCAAATTATTTTTTACGCTAATGTGTACAACACAGAACACTGCACACTATATCAGCCAGTAATAAGACTATGTTTTTGAAGGAACTCTAGCATCATCACTATCACCATTATCATATACCATGCCGTCGTATCATTGTCCATTACAGTAATCAAATAGGTATATTATGCAGCCCGTCTGGATAGTTCATTCTGCAATGCACATACAACCAAGTTAATATCTTTTTGCTTTTCGAGCGTCTCAATTAAATTTCCAAGAAAAAGTGTTTCTTCTTAATATACGTGCACTATGTTTTTTCAGGTATGCATAAAAAATTTGCTATCTAAATAAAGTAAGTGGAAGGGGACCACCATAATCCCCTCCTTCATTTTCTTTCGCCTCTATGTTTTGTGAGTACATTCTTATTGGAAAGTATGAACAGAGTTTATATGGTATGTGTTATAAAGTAATGCTCAAAAAAGTGTATCTGTTCGCGTGTACTTTACTATACTATAGGCTAGACATCATTTCATATTCATATATTCTCAGATTGTAGCCACGGGGAGTATGAGTATACTCATCTTTCCTCAAAATTTTCTTCTTTTCTTTTTCTCATCTTGTTCATGTGCTTTTTCCTTGGTGTCCCATCCAAAAAGCCTTATTCCATTTCTTTCTTCATTATCTGACGTCTTTTCCTCCCTTTTTCCTTCTTTCTTTTTCCTCCTCTGGGAGTATGATGACTACAACATCAGCCTACAAAAACGCTCCATGCTTCCTTTTTCTTTCTCAAGATGAGTTTTTTTCTCTCTCTTTATATAACCTTATGTGCAAAGAAGCACAACACAAAAGGATGCTATATTATTATTAGGACGGAATATGAGAATAAAACGATACGGAGCGCACTTTCCAGGGTGTTTAATTTTGAAAGAATGAACAAAATTAAACTTTACGTGAGTGAGTAGTGCATGCATGTCTGTTATACAGCTTTTATAATACCTTCAGCCTACCTATCTTTCTTCCTCCTCCCTTTTTTCTCTTTTGAAAGAAAATAAAGAAAGAAAGCTATGTCATGAATTTGAGAAGGAAAAGAAAGAGACTTACCTTTCCTTATACTTAAGTACTTAACATATCTCTCTCTACCGCTTACATATTCAAAGAAGCATAAAAAACAAGATACATGCGTTTTCTTCTCAAGAAAAGTACTATAATGAATTTTTATACAAGTGGGAGTGGAATGAATGTATGATAAGAAGACGTGCAGGCTAAAAAGTATAAGAAGAGTAAAATATAATAGAAAAGTTGGAAGGCAAGATGGGAAAAGTGACTTTTTCTTAACTTTCATCTTGATTATACGATATGAAAGGAGAAAGAGGAAAGCTTCATGTGTACTTTGTCTTCGGGTTATTAAAAGGTAGGTGGAAAGGAAAGCCCACTCTCTTCAGTTGTACCTGGAAAATGATTACTTTACTGTGAGGATGGCTCGTTGTGAATATGTATGTTGTGTGCGCATATGTATGCAAGAATATGTGTGTATGCGTTTGCAATGGTTAAATGAGTCTCAGAGTTTAAAAAAACTGCTTCTTATTTTATATTAAAAAGTACCTTTTCCACTTTATACAACATTATTATAATCAACGATTTCTTATTCCCTTTTAGTTCACTCAACCGTATGCTCACCATCTTCACAGGCTACGCACACAACGTACGTGTCGACGTTTCAAAAAGAAACTGAACTGCCTCGTTGTACTAGCAGAAGCACACAGGCCACTCATATTTAGCGTTTCATTCAACTCCTCAGGGACTTGAAAGATTATGAATGTATACGACTTGGAATGTCAACTTTAGCGAACAACCTCACTACCATGCATTTTCATTAGACATTACTCCATCCGACTTTAACGTGACTTTTATCATGTTTTAGGTGCCATCCTTTCACTTTTTACAATATTGTGGCGGAAAACGTTTTATTATTGGTTTAACTGTAAGAATATCTTGGACTCATGCTCATATCTATAATAATGTTTCATAGAAATAAGTGGGCAATTTTACACTGCCCAAAAACTCAAACTTCTTCATACTTTATACATAAACTCAATTTTTATAATCTGCAACCACACTGTGTGGTTTACAAACAATCATCAAGTTTAAGTGTCGTAAGCTATAGTTAGGCGAGGAGTTTCATGATACCACCAGCAAAGCTATATGAACCATTTTATGTTATGGGGCAAAATGATGGTGACGGTTTATGACCCGGATACCTGCATTCGTAATTTTTTTAATGTGGCGCTTGCGTTTTGAACAAAAAAAAACTCCCTTTCACCTACGAGTTTTAATATAACACACACATACCTCAGTGCTACCAATTTTCAAGGGTTGTAAATAAATACATACACACATGAAAAAATTATGTGGGCACCCTCTAAACACTGAATTTCCAATGAACGAAAAGCAAAAATACAAAAGAAAAAAGGTTTTATTTTCCTTTTCGTCCCTTGAAAAAAGGTACGTTTTAATTCTGAGCCAGTAATATCGTGCGTCTTCTTTCAAAATAAACCGTAAAGGGAACGCCCTTTTGTTGCATGACAAAGTTGACATGAGCATGAGCACTATCTTTATATTTGGTAGACCTATATAATATAATAACATATTATTCTTGGTTTTAATAGGAAGTTCTCAACTCACGTGAAAAAATATTCTAACCAAATAGTATGTTTGTTAAATGAATGTGTAAAAATGTACGAGCATGTTATATGTGTAGACACACGTAAGAGGGTTGGCCTTATTTAACACACTGCGACCACGTCAATATATACTTTTTGTGCATTGTACATGGATAGCATTCCAAAAAAAGCATAAAAAACAAAGTTTTGTAAAGGTAAATGCGGCAACGAAGGTAAAAAGAACTTTTAGCCTTAATTACTCAATTTTTGAAGGATGGTTGGTTGGTGATTGTGAAATGGCAGGAGGATCTGATGGTAAGCCAACAGGTTTAGGGATTTCTGGAGACTTTAATAATGCATAGAACACAGATAAGCAACAAGAAAATTAAAACGGATAGAAAGAAAAATTAAGGAAGTAATGTTATGGCTCATTTACTTCATTATAAATTTTGAGGCGTATGTTTTCATTAGGCGAAGATAAATATAAAAGAGCAAAATAATAATATGAGAACATAAAACTATCTTTTTTGGATTTTACTTTTACCTCCTGGTTTTTCATTTTCCAGACCCTTTTCATGTCAAATTTTACTTTTACGCAATGAACATAGAGTATTCTTTACTTTATTTATATCGTATAGGCACATACATAGATATTATGTGCTTGGCTTTTATAATTAGAATAAAAAGTTGGTGCGTCAGCATAACCAAAACCACCTTAATTCGCTTTTTCTGAAATTTCTTTTCTCTCATGTAAAAGCATGAGACTTATAATGGAACAGCTAATCAAAGGTATTGTTTAGAACAAACCCCGCCCTTCATAGATGATTTATATTGATGCTAGACGCTGATTAAAATTCTCTACGATATGATTCTTGTACATGTATATTGCAAATATATAATCGTTTAATTGGAACTCACCGAAAAAGCATTTTGAGAAAAACAAAATAAAATATTGACAGACATCAAAATGTTGTACATATTCCTTGTGACTTTTAATTACTGTCAGCAAAATATTATATAGATTGTTTGCCAACTTTACTTGTCAACTATTTTCCACGTTTCTTTTCATTCGGCACCAATCTAAAAAAGAGAGGTTATTGAGTTATAGGCCAAACATACGTATGTAGTTATCCAATTTTCTGTAAGAACTGTCATACAAGTTGTTATTTTGAAAACATGAAAGCTTTTACTTTAAAAAAATGTTGATGTTTGGATATTTTTCCGTACTCATACGAAATGAAACATGAGTACATATTTAAACATTAAGATTGTGCGAGTTGGACGGATGGGAAAAGGGGAAAGAGAGAAAACCACAAAGTTGGTAAAACAAGTCTACTTCTGTCAAAATGAAAATTCTTGCGAAAGAGAGGAAATGCATGTTTATTTAAAAGATGCTTCTTTTTACTTCCTTTTGTATCTCCTGTAGAGCTCTCGCCAACAAAAATAAAGCCTTCTTTATTTAACACTCCCGATGTTTTTCTTATACTGAACATTTGAATATTAACCATGTTATTTACCATATTTCCGCTATTAAAGTGTAGGCTGCTAATAGCTTGAAATCATGATAGAAATGAACTGAATCATGAAAAAATCAAACTAGATGCATAGG
>JAQFZH010000782.1:0-27444 GCA_034695485.1 Entomobrya nivalis
CTTAAATGTATACTTGTGTAAAATAAATAGCTTAGCGTAATCTATAAATTGAATGTTATACGTAAGCATGTACATTACATAAATAAACTATACCCGTTCAATAAAGAGGAAAAATGGGGGTTGTCTGGTGCATATATATTATATATCGACTTGAAGGTTACATGACCCAACATAATATTTTTCACGCACATTTGATGGGAAAATATTCTCTGTAGACATTTGTCTTTGTGTATTGCATTGTAGTTTTTCTGTAATGAATACTGCCTATCTCTTAGAATAGAGACGATAGACTAAAGAAAATGTTATGATGTCTCCCAAAGACTGGAATTGACGTGTCTCAAGTGCTCATGTATGCAAAAGGATCTTACGAAAGAGAAAAAATATGGGATTATGGAATTTTTCTGGGGGATTAATTGCTTTTCGAAGACAATTCAGAGATGAGATACCTGGAAGAATTTGAAGGAATACAGATTATGTTTGTTAAATTGCTGCATTTACTTGGGCCTATAATGCTCATTTATTCAAACAACACCATTATATGGAGTTTTTTCCAAATTAATTATCATGGAATCAAAGATGTGATGATGCCAGTGGGAGTTCACGGGATGGAATACCTGGAAATATAGTTTCTATAAATACCACCAAATGGAAAACTGTATAGAACATTGATACAAGTTAAAATCAATAGTCCAATAAGGTAAAGCACCAAATCAACACTAATGAATGCGCACAAATCTTTAGTTCTGAAGTTTCGTAACCGAAGACATTGTCTGCCAACTTTTGTTATCAAACTTGCACGGATTCTCTGCAGTAAACCAAGTCAAAAAAAAGAACACGTGAAAATGGCTTGTATGTAGTTTACCATATTTTGGGTTTTTTTCTAGAATTTTTTTTTCTGTAGCAAATAAAGTTGGAATTGCTTTCTATGCATAAACAATCAGAGAATTCAAATAAAACAATAAAAAGTTACGAGTGCGCATTCATACTTGAAGAATACAAGATACCTGACTGCATGTCTACATATATTGGTCCACGTTTCCTGTATTAGCCACACAGTGAGCCTTTGAGTGGTGTGTCGTGTCAAGTTTTCCAAAAAAGCATCAAGGGACATGTTAAAGTGTTACGTATTTGTCTTACTGTTTCAATATCAACTAGACTGACGGAGAATTCAAAAAAAGAAGAAGAAATACAACAAATGAAAATACTGGAAATGGAAAGACAACTAGAGACAGATAAAAACAATAGCAATAATAATATTTCTGTTTGTCGTTTCTGGTTCTTCTTCTCATGTTTTGTTTGTGTTCCTCTCGTTTTGTTGTTTTACATTACTTCGTACCTCAGCGACTAAAGTACGTCATAAATTTCTTAGCCGGTCTGTCAAATAGCTCTACCAGAATGCTCCAAACAGTTTGGTTGAAATTGTATAAAATGTTTAAATCTTTGAGTAGTGAGTAGTATCTACTATTATCTTGATTTTTAGAATTTAGACTTGGACTACAACAGCTATGTCTTTTATCTTCAATATTCTTAATAAATAAATGAAAAAACTTCTCAATTTTGAGTTTTGAAGACTATATCACCTCAGTTGGTATCTATTATCCAGTAGTATAATATGAAAGGTTGCACCGAGTTGTCCAATTTACGAATTTCTGCTACTTATTTACAACGTTCCACCAGCTTACTCCTTTTCTTTGTAAAGTTTCATGTTGACGAAAAGTCAAAGACGGAGAAAAGAACAAGAATTAGAATACATATGTTTTCTCTTCACACGAAATATGCAAACTAGATAGAGGAGAGAATGCTCAACATATTGTTCCACTGAAGTTGTGAAGACATCAGGTGAACATTTCATATCAAAGAGGAGTAACATAACAACGACACAACAGATCACAAATCACAGCTTGCCGTTAAGAAAAACGGGAATTTCTGTGTCACCACTACCGCTGAACTTTTTTTCTCTCGGTGTTTTCTCTTTAGTCCTTTGTTTTTGAACTGAACTAACCAAAACATAAAATGGCAAAAAATTGTAGTGTGTTTTGCAATGTCAAAAGGAGGAATATGACAATACATTTGTTTGCCGTTTTACTCACTCTCTCTACTTGACTCATGTTACTGTTTTGTCTACTTTTCAGCTTTGCCGACAGTTAGCTTTCTTCTATGGAAGAATCAGAACAAAAAACCTGGTTCCTCTCACTCTTGACTTTCTTACAGCCTTGTTCTTTGCTTTTGTTTATGTCTTATTTTACAAAAGTCTCATTTTTCCTCCTGCATTGTCCTTGTTACACACCTACCTACCTCGTTTTTCCGAGCGTTTGAATAATTTGAGATGCTTTTGTAAAGAAATGAGGCCTACCGTTTGTGATATTTTGAATGTTCTAATCTATTGTCTTCACTAGCTGTTTTTGTGACTACATAAAATAATATTAGGTTATACACCCTGATGCCTCTTTTTCTCAGAATGGAATAAAAATGAAGGCAGTTCCCTCCTCCTCCTCTCTCAAATGATACACTATTGAAAAACGAGGCTAATCCCTGCAAACCGGCAAGTATTCTGCATGAGTTGATCCTATGCTAAGTTAGATGGTGTGCAAGAAATGACCGGGTTGATTTCTCCAAAATAAAGAAGGATGATTAAGGGAAAGGAATATGAATCCCAAAGAGAAACTTGAGAAAGTTAACTTTCAGCTTTATTTTTTTACATCAGTTGAGCGGAACACCCTCCTACATGTGTACGTGTGCAGTAAAGATATGTGTACAACAATAATAGATGTACTTAATATCTTGTCTACACATTTATTCGGCTTTTGCACTTTGGTAGATTCTCTCCTTCATCACTTCCCTTACCGCTTTTATTACTTCTTTTGAATGTTTCTAGTAGGATTTGTTTGGAAAAGTCGTTCTGAACGCTAATATTCGCGACAAAAGTTGTTTTTACGTGATTCTGTTGTCACAGCAACAAGAAAACTTTGGTGTACTTGTAAGAGTTGCTCCACCCAATTTCAAAGTTTCTGTTATTGTTGCTACTTATTTTGGTAATTTCAACCATTTTCCTGCGCATAACATCTTTTTTTAGCTAGTTAATTTCTTTGGTTACTCAAAGCACTGCGTGTTGTAAAACATGCAGCTGAATACCGACAAACAACCAATTTCACAGAAAAAGGCAATGAAATATCGGTCAATAGCAAAAAAAGAAAAGTAATCGGAAATCCATCAATATAACCTGCAACATTACAGGATTTTATTGTTGTTATATTTGGATTGAACATGGGAAGTAGGGATATCATCGAATCGCTGTTTGAAAAGGAGAGAGCAATAACTAACAACTACACACAGTGGCAAGAGAACATAGCACTTGTAAGGTTTACAGAGGCATTTGGAAAGTTTATGTGTAGAGCCATATTACACCCTGACATGGCACGACTAGGAGGAGTACACGGTACGGAAGAGGCGAACATTGAAAGATTTTACACAATGACAATAAAATATTACAATTACAACTTTCATGATTTTCCCATAGAGATACTCGTACTTTTAGAGGTTTTGGTAGATATGGCAGTGGGCTTCCTCTGTTCTGTTACTTCTCCCACTGCACTGATTCCAGGAGCAACTTTTCCACTATGTTCAAAAATCTAAAGCATATTATATGCCGGTTCGTCTTTGGCCACTTTACTTTCTACACAATATTGTACACACACACTGCAAATGGAAGGTCATAAAAGCGTAAAAGCTCCCTATTCAGCGTAATTACGCAAGTGAGCGGCAATAAAGTTAATCTGGAAATCTGGCTTCCTCTTGCGTTTCATGAACAAAGTATCGACAATGAAAATACAACTCTGCCCTTACTCCTCTGCCCATAAACGTGCATATCCCTCCTACTTACATATATTCACAGTTCATGATCCATAATATAATATTCAATATCGTAGGATGAATTTTTACATGCTTTTTTGGGAGGGCAAATATGTACATAATCGTTCCATTATGTAACGTACATATGCCATGGCCACGACACGATTAGATGATGATAACCTAGGTGCGGAACCGCGTGTTATGGTCGTGCTGGTCAGTGTAGCATAGCTGTGACTATGTGTATGGAAATTGGAAGCACTTTCAGTTTCCTGTTCCACCTCTATTTCCTTTCGCTTCGAAAGATTGTCCAACATTTTTCATGAAAACATGTATTTATACGTTATTATATTAAATTTTATTACAATATCCGATTATAACATAAAATATGCTAGAGCTGTTCGTTGTCAACCAAACGCTCCCCACTAACATTCATTCTCATTTCCCGTTTTTTCTTCTTTTTATTATAAAAGATTGAACTTTTGATAAGGTGGATTGGAATATTTTGGATTTTCTGGAATATAAATAAATTGTCTCTGGGTGTCTTTCTCAAAAATGTTCAATCAAAATCCCATGAAAAATGAATGCTGATTATGGGGAAATGGCTAGAGTGACCAAATCTAGCTGCTTGCAATCTCCTGCTGGTTTCCGATTCTCTCTTCTACCACCACAGTACACACACACACTCATCTCCTGATCTTGATCATCATCCCAATTTAGCTTTGTCTGTATCTGCCAGATTCGTTTTCAAGTTTTGAGATGTCATAAAATGGGCTCGCATTTTTACTTAACCCCTCCTCAGTAGCACCACTGCTTTTTTTCTCTCCTAATATATCTTACAGATTTTCTACTTTTATCCACTTTCTGTCTTTCAAATGTCAGCTGGAAAAGACAAGTGGAATGTGTGTACATGTCCAAGACAAGTAGTTATTTTACGTTACGCAAAACCATATACCGTTAGGTATCTCAGAGATGCCAAGCCACTGGAGTGGTGTCAGCGTCAATCTTAGATATTTAAAGTACACTAAATATGAAGTCTGTTTGCTTATTGGTAGAAAAATTTATGATTCTATAGTATTAGTGTTTCGATGAGGAAAATCAGTGGTGCCCCCGATGAACTACATAGTTTGATTTTCAGATTGTCTTTATCTTCATTGAAATAGAGATGATGTTGAATAGTAATAATAATTTTAAATTCCTCGCCAGTTTGTTCCATTCCTATAAATATATACATACCTACACACATTCAGGCAGGCAACTCAATTTGTCAGCAAGAGAAGAAAAACATTAAATATAATTCCTCCTCTTTTTTTCTCTTGTCAGACAAAAGAGACAAGTGGATGAAGTAAAAGTAATGGTTTCTCTCTATTTAAGACAAATCATACTACATGTCTTGGCTACGTAATAATTTCCACTCTTTTTTTCTCCGTCGCTGCCCTTCTCTCTTTTATAAATACACACACACTCAGCTAGTCTTCAAGGAAACAAAAAATGGAAGAAGATAATAATTTATTTCCCAAGATATGGAATTATGGCAGGTGAATCCTCAAAGAAGGAAAGAAGCCGCAGCAGCAGAGCACAGGATAATACAGAAGCCAGAACACAAGAAGAGATTAAGTACTTAGTTGCCTATTTTACTGCTTCTTTTTCTGTCGAGGAGGAACCACAACTGTCTTTTTCCTTTCTCTCTTCCACTTTTTCCCTGTTTCTTTTTTTCCGAAAAGAAAAAAAAACCTTCATCTCTGAAAACTTTTAGTAGCCAATCTTTGAGTGGATTCCTAGAGATTCTTACCGAACAGGGAGCTTTATTATAAGTAAATAAACATCATATTTTTCTTCTACATCCGACTACAAAAACAAGCTTTCAAGCAAACGGCTCAACCATTTCTTGGTTCCTAGTGTATGCTCAGTCTTCCATTTAATAAATCTAACGACTGAGTTAAGCTTATAATTGTAAAAAATAGTAATGATTTCGAACTATAAAAAGCTGAAAGGTACATCCGAGGATAATCTCTGGAAAATGTAAAAAGTGAGTGGATAGTTGACTGACTGTCAGAAAATAGCATGCATGTACAAAAAAAAGAAAGAAAAATTGTGATACATTAAAAGGAAGCATTACACAACAATGGATATATTCGTCGAAAAAAAACATAGAAAATGCCTGTAACGTACACGTGCATACATTTATGTAGGAATACATATGTACATACTTATACATTATCTAGAAATATGGAAGCTGTTTTAAAGCCACTTTTTTACTTTTTCGCTTGACGTTTTTCTCATTTAGCGGTAAAAAAGAAAAAGATTTTTTTTTGTTAAAGTATTCACATTTTGAAAACTTGTTCTTGTGTAGTATTACTGTCACAATTTTAGTCTTTTTTTGTTAAAAACTTTCTTCGTATTTTCCATTTATTTTGTTATGTGTGAGATCATATGTATTTAGGTTTCTCAACCAAGTTGGCTTACTGCCACGATCCAAAGCAGTCACTAAGCCATGATAAACTTCTAGCTTTAGAGAACTGAACAGCAACAAAAATATACCTTAAGCTAAAGCATTGCATTACGATCATCTTTCCAAAAAAAACTTCTGCTGCTCTTTTTTCCTCTACTTATTTTTTTCGAAAAGGACTATCTTCCTGTTTCCCTGTTCGCCAAAACCGTGCTATATATATCCTTCCTATTACACTTACATATTTCTCACCAGCTTCATCTATTTATATAATAGTTATGTATGTATATACATGTATTTTTATTTTTTACTGTCCAGTACATTGAATGGCTAAAAAAAAGCAGAAACACTTGAACAGCTATTCAATGTTTACATTTCCATTCGTTTTCTAAATTCTGACACACTTGTACAATAGCTCAAGTGAATCATTGAATGTCGAGTTGGATGAATCCAAGAAGTTTGTCAAAACAGAAACTCATACTTTTACTACTACTTCAGTTTTTTATTCTATACTTGCCTTAGTTGTCGTTTGTGATGGTGATGTTCATTAAGTTTTGTATTCATCATGCTCACTGTACTGCAACTACACATATTTTATTTCCAGAAAATATTCTATCCATCCAACTCTCTCACTCTCTGGCTGCTGAATGCAAGCCAAAAGGTAGCTGGCTTTCTGGCGTGGCTACTTTTTTTCCTTGGGAATAAAACAATGTGTTGTGTAACTGTTATTACTATTGTTATACAACACGTTACCATTTATTTGCACTGAAGAGCATTATAGATGTCGTCATCCCACTCTTTCTTCCCCCCCCCACTTTCTCCCTTGAACAACCAAAAGTCAACAAGAGAAGAAGACACTAGAAACTTTTACTGGGAAAAAAATATGAAGCACACTTCCTTCCTACACTTAATCCTTTTTTATTTACTACTTGCGAAAAATTATGGTCGTTACAATGCAACTACCACCTATATTCAACTATCCTTCGTTAAGAAATAAGTTGAGAAATTGGTTGGTCTCGAGCACAGTAACAAAGCGAGGCAGTGAAAGTCATAAAGAAAACGAAAGCCACTTTAGATTTATCCATTCATTTGCCAAGTACAGTTGGTAGTAGCTCTCCTTCCTATGAAGCTGCGCTCAAAAATACATATATATGTATGCGTTAGACAAAATACAACGCATACATATATATGTATTTTTGAGCGCAGCTTCATAGGAAGGAGAAGAGCTACAAGCTGTACCTATCATGTTAAACTTGTGTAATGTCCGTGATATTCTCATTAACAAAAGTGAACTTCTTGTAGTCCATATAATAGTCATATAAGCTTTATTGTGCAATTATTGTTATTGCACGAAATGCAACCCTTTCAATGCATAATAATATGCTTTTATTGCAAATCGTAAAGAATTTTTATAACTACTTTGACTACTTTTGAATTATTTTCATCACACATATTATTCATCTCATTCAAAAATTTAATAATTAAGCTCTTCGAGCACATATAGAAACAAAGATTTAGACGGTCAAAGATTAAATATATTTTTACTGAATTTTCTGAAATATATTTATATACATTTGTATTTATTGTCAACATTGAAAAAAATAAATCCAGAGTTTTTATTATCATAGAAAACCACGACAAGCTTCTTAGACATTAGAATAAAAAGAAAGCTTTAACTGTGTAAAATATCTAGTTAGCCGTTTCTACATTTGTACACAAAAAAATGCCTACACACAATGAACAAAGTGGTGAAATGTACATATATACCATTCATCATTGCCTCCCCTGGACCACCACCCTCTGCACTGCTGGGTTTTATGTATCTACATGCTCGAAAAAAAGTTGAACAAAAGTGCCGCAATGGCATTTTGCTTCTCACTTTCACCATCAGTTCTTTTTTTGCCTACTCCATTGAACTTCTATACTGTCATAAAATAGACGACACTCGGTAAACAAGAAATTACTTTTATTTCCGGGAAGTAACACTTTGTATAGCTTTTTCTGTATTACATTACAAACGACTTGTAAGATTAGTTCGCCCTTCAAAAGATTGAAAATATGCATGTTTTGGGCTCAAAGAAAGGTAGTATGTATAATAATATGGCTCTTTTTACAGAGTAGAAAAATCTTACTGTAACAAGAAACTTGCATATTGCTAGTTAGACTATTCGTTGAATTGAAATTCATGATTCATGATCCATTTTATTTGACAAAATAACTTGAAATATCTCAAGGTTGATACAAAATATTTTTGGCTTGCGACAATGTCAAATGAAATATTGTGCAAAAAGAACAAGCAATTTGGCTAAAAACTCTTCGTTACTTAAGTTATCAGTATTTTCATTGGATATTTGATATACAAACTACTGACTGAGATACAAAACATTGTTGAATGTGAAATTCGATCCGTTCAGAAACATCTATGTCAATGCCAGTTCCTGCCAACTAAGGAAACTATACACTTTATTCAATTTGAACTATTTTAAGCTTTACATAAGGCCTATATATAAAGCTATATATCTTATTTCTCTTAATACGGTGCTTGAACTGTATTATACATAAAAAAAGAATCTGGAGGTTTGCGTTTAGAAATTCAAGCTTTGAAAGTAGCTCATCGTCAGTTGTTTATATTTCAAACTGTAGATTTTTAAAAATAAACTTTATCTTTTGTCAAAAAAACCTGTCATCGCATTAAGTTTTAACTACGATCTAATAATAATAACAAATCCGATGTTTACTTTAATTGCATGACCAGAAAAGGAATAAAATGTTATGAAATGAAAAAAGATAAAAGATGGTATTGACAGAATATTCGATAGACAAGAAAGATTTTTAAAAACGATTTGATTTCAAATGAACCTTTGTTCAATAAAAGGAATTAAAAATGTACCAGTTATAAGATTCTCCAAGATGAACTATTATGAACTAAGCACGAAAGCAATAATAATATGTATTCAAACAGTTTTTTTTGCTTTGTGTTTTGAAATGTTTAGAAGTGATGCTAATATATTCAATTAGGGGGGCTTCAGCTACAGCTCGTTTGGCAAAATAATATTATGATGAGCTCATAATGTATATTTTTAAAACTGTGATCTGACCTCACGTTTGACATAACGACATCCGTCCGAGATCAATGGAGGTTTTCCGTGAAACATAAATATAAAAGAGATTTCGTGAAATTGGAACCCAGAACTCAAACACAGGTTTTTCCCAGTACAACCTTGTAATCCTAAAGACTACCATTCTGACACTACATCTAGTTTACTTTAAGTTAGATAGTTGAGAAAGGTTAACTCTATTACCATTTTTAAAAAAATATTACGAAACTTGTGTATATTTTTTTTTAATAAGTTCTTAGAATTCTAGCGTTTATAGACCTATTTTCAGTTTAGTGTTGATTTTTTTGTTCACATTTTATTTCATCTAAAAATCAAAAATTGATTTTGCAGACGCTTCTATTGAACAACCATCCTTCATGTCGTTCCAATTGGTTTTCTTCCACCTGGATTGTACCAGCTTTAGCAATCCGGTGCAGTATTGTAGAGAAAGAAAAAAACTTGCTTTTTTGACAAACCTCATGAAAGATGATGATGTAGATGACAGGTTTCTTAACTTAAACACATGAAGGGGTTTCCCATGAAATTTTGTAGAAGCTTTCCTTCCCACTACAAGCCAAGGAGTAAATTTCCACTTGGGAAACCCTTTTCTTTTCAAGATTTCTCTTATTTTGCACCTACTAAACACATTCCGAAAGGCATATACATTTCATAGCTTATCAGTTTGCACGTTCAACATTTTATATTATCTTTTGGAAAACTTTAATTCGATTTCTGTATCCTTCCCATTTAAATAATCTATGGTCGATTTTCGTTGCAAGTATGCATATATATTTGTGCTGTCGAGTCCTGCCTACATCTGTAAAACACTTATATCGTATATCTTGATAATAAAGTAATTACGAATTTTCGCCAACAAAAGACAGCAGTGGAAAAACGCTGCATGCAATCGAATGTATTGTATATATATATACTGTATGCTTTATTTTAATGTAAAAAATATATATCCATTTCATAGTGAAAGTCTGCGTGATGCTTGACGAAGCCACATTAAATTACCTTTTAACTTTGGAGACTCAACACAATTATTGCCCAGAGAGAATCCTGGTAGTCACAAATGAAATTTATTATTTTAATCAGATATATTTTCACAAACATGCCATGTCTGAAATCGACCTTGTGCTGATTTTACAAAGACTTCCTAGTCTAGTTGATGCTGTACACATTTTACAAAGGCGCATTTTTATATGCGATGTTCAATGTTTAGATATGATAATGAGGGAGACTTTTGGAAGATAGGATTGATGTACTATGTGTTATAAAGCACGGTTTCCCTACCACCACCATATTATTGTAAACAGTTTGCATATCAATATCATAAATGACTCCTATTTACCAACACACACCACACGTGGCAGAGTATATATATGAGAGAAATCCTTGTATTTGCATAACTTGTTGTCTCTAAGGGGTTATTTGATATGGTTTTGTTTACTGCAAATCAAATGTTTTACACATAATACATACACATGTTTTAACTATTTATGAATGTGTTTATTTATACCTTTGTACCTCAAAAATTCGGACGAGATCAAAACAAGTTCACCCAAAATGATAGAACTAGATTTCATTGAAATTTCCTTATTATTAACAGCGACAAAATCTGTACTTTTGATGCTTCCTTGAATTTGAAGTCATTGTCTGTTCTCTACTAGTTCATAAGTTTCATTGTGTCCCCACTGCTATTGGGATTAAGGTTTAAAATCCTTTTAATGGAGACGTCACTGTGAAAACATAACACATTACAGTGAAAGAGACAATTGTTTAGCTTATCGTTAGTTGCGTTCAATCAAGTCTTTGCAACATATATTACTAGTTTTTCTATTAATTATACTTTCCTTTGAATTTTTAGTAAACATTGTGCGAAACAAAATTCAATGAGAATCTTTCCAGTAAACCATACCACAACTTTACATCAATGCTTTATTTTTACTAATAGGAAACAGATTAGTGAAATTTCTAACCTTGTTTCTAGTTGGAAAAGTGAAGCAACGAATTTTTTGAATGTTTTTTTATTTAGTACATACATACAATATATTCAACATAAGTATGGTAGTTCATTGTTTTGTACCGTTAGCCTATTTTATGTCGTCACCATTCACTATCATTTTACTTAGCCAGTTCTTGTTATTTGGCCATGCGGTTTAGTTTGGATTGTGGCTGTCTCAATTTAAAAGGAATCGCTTCAGTGGGTCCTTTTAGCTGAAACTGGGTGAAGTGATGATGAATGCAGGTCATTTCCTTTTCTGTCTCGTTGGTTTTTCGTGACCATATATTTGAAGTTAAAACTAGTTCTCGTCCCACAACTTTCGACTTACTTCTCAGATATTCCGATCATCCATTATTTTTTTCTTTGAATATGAGCATAGCTATAAGTGAAAATAAAATACATAAATATATCGTTCTAATGGAATACGATAGAAGTGAAAGCGATAATCACGTTCACACATTTCCTATTTTTTGGTCACGGCGCAGAACAGCGAGCACACATCACACATCAACACACCTTCTATTTACTATTTTCCTTTTCGAAAAAAATCCTGCTATCGCCACCCAGGTTTTGTGCACCATGTACGAAGTGTATGTAT
Organism: Entomobrya nivalis; assembly: GCA_034695485.1. Taxonomy (NCBI): domain Eukaryota; kingdom Metazoa; phylum Arthropoda; class Collembola; order Entomobryomorpha; family Entomobryidae; genus Entomobrya; species Entomobrya nivalis. The sequence continues at coordinate 12,000 of JAQFZH010000782.1, forward strand.
TATAAATATTGTGTACAGTGGTCGGCAGGAAATAAATGGCTGTTTTATTGAAACGGAGGTTTCAAGTGACAGATGCATTACGCTGTCATTCCATTTACACATTTTTCCGGTGGTAAAACGCTATTATGCCTTTTTGTAAGTGTGACAGGAATTTTTCGCTTGTCCTTCTAGCACACATCTTCTGGGCCACTCCTTGCCTTGGTAACAAGAGCCTTACAGCAAATGATTGACAGATATTTTAAGTTGATACTATCTTTTAGGAAATCTCCCCAATGCACATCGGATATCACACTATAGAAATAATTCTACTCTTACGTATTTGGAAAATTCTTCAAGGTCTGGTTGCATAATCATGAATGGTCTTATAATTTGCACGAAAAATGTGTTTAATAGATAAAAAAGACTTAAATATAAAAACATACAGAAAGAAAATAGACTATTGATAGATTATAGTTGTTTTTCAATACAAATTCTAAGAAGGAATATGGCTTGAAAGTTGAAGCGAAGCGTATTGTTATTAATCTTTGTTGTTTTGCGAAGAAATGCAAAGGATTTAATGAAATTCATTGTTAAATATCACAATAGGTTTATATGCCTATTGTTGTCGCTTTCCTTGATGATTTTCGGAACACTTACTCAACGGTTTTCCACATATATATTTGAATGCATACGTTTTATACCAAACTGGCCATGAACCATGAATATCCTGTTTTTGCACCAATAGGTATGAAAAAATGAGAACACATGAATTTATTATGTACAATAGACAAATTGTGTGATTTTGAACTTGTGAATAAACAGGTTTCACTGGCTGTCGTCAATCGTAAGACTAACCTTTTTTAAAAAGGAAAGTAAACGTGATGGGCGAAATATTTGTGAATGAAAGTATACTTTCCAGTGAAAGTGCTACATGGCTGTCATCCCTGTCATAGTTCTATTTAAATAAATAACGCATGCTGAATAATTTATTTAAATATGTACCAGGGATGCGAAGCATGTACACTGTCAAAATGGAAATGATAGAAAAGACAAAAATTGTGGATTTCTTGTGAAGTTACATCTTATCCTTATTTGATGGCATAGCTCAACTAAGCATAACTTGGGCTACTTGACAAAATGTCTTACCTATTCTGAAAAACCGGTTTAATTCCTACTTGTATTCACATGCGTAAAACAGCTCATTCCAGTCCATTGTATAATTCTAACTAAATATGTTTTCTTATTCTCGATTTCCCTTTCAGCCTAATTACATAAATATAACTACGTTTATATAACGTTGAAAAATATTTTTAGCCTTTGTAACAAGTGATCTAAATAAACGTTTGAGTGAGGATGTTTGATATGAATTTATTATACACATATGCAAGTTACCAATAAAAACAGGTCTCCCGAAAGCAAGATGGAACTGAGCAAAAACCATTAAAAATAAATGTTAGGACATTTTTTCATTAAAACTTGTCAAAATTTGTAAGGACATAGCAATCCTAAAAATAAGTAGAAAAATCTTTTTCAAAAAGGCCAAAAGCTACTATTTATATGACTTCAAATCCAGGTCATAACTTTCCATGAGTACCATGGGGTATACATAGCACGAACAACCAATCGCACGAAAATAACTTCGTTCTACCAATTATGAACTGTAACTACGGAAAATCTGCGTTTTGTAACAAGAAGAATACGATAGAATAATCTACCTTCTGAAAATTGTAAATGCATTCTGGTAGATGGAAAAACTGCATGTATTGTTTATTGAAACAACGATACACTTGCACTTGTCCGTGTTGTTAGAAAAACGACCCTAGAATTAGAACGATATTTTTATGGCTTATATATGGATAGAGGTTGACTAAAGCCCACAATAAACTAGTCCCTGAAGAAAGTATGATTATAACTTCTCTAAAAAAAGTGGAACCTAACTCACCCAACTGAGAAATTAAAAACAAAAAGTAAGAATATTGAAATATTTGGAAAAATATAAACTAAGGGAAACTTTTATAGATAGATTTTTTTTATAAAATGCGAAAACGAACAAGTTTACTAAAGTAAAACTAAATAACTACACAGTTCATGTCCCATGAACTTTTTATTTTATTTTTGCGAAGTAGTAATAATGATAAAACCCCGAACCAGATTGCTGATCGAGATGAAGAAACTGCTCGAAGCTAAAACTTACGATTGGTTCTAATTTCTGTTCATTTTTTAAATTTAAATTGCAAAGTAAACTATGAGTTCTTTCTGTTCTACAGACAAATCAACTAACTTTATTATTTTCTGATGCAATATTCTGACTTTAGAAAATGAAGACCTACGAAAGATTTGCTTCTCGTACAGAAGTTGATATGATTAAAACGAAAAACATTTGTAGTTTCTTACGATGTTTCATTTTATTGGAGAAATTAAATGCTGCATTTCCACACAAACTAATGATGCCAAAACTTTGTTATGTTCCGGTATGACACAATAATTCAGTGAATACAAATTGTTGTGGTTATCGTAGCACACAGACGGTGTTAAATATTCGTACACTTTTTATGTTATCATTGAAGAATTTCAAATCATGCAAATTATTCAACCAATAAACTGTAAAATTATGTATCCATTAATCCTCAACAAACACTCCAATATTAAAAAATGATTAAATGACACTCTCGTAATTCCAGAATTTAAAGCAATCAAAGTAAGAGGGTAGAACAGTATGGAAGTTTCTTGGTTATGTCAGTATCTAAAAAACAGGTAATGCATATATATCCACGAATTTTGCTTCATGAGACTAGATTGAGTAAATTGAACATTATTTCGTGAGAGTGAAAGGTAGCATACATGACGAATGAATGCATATCGTCCCATGAAGAAAGCAAAGAGGAATGAAGTGCTTGTGCAAGCTTTCCTTTGCTCTCTCTCTCTCACTCTGTATTGTATACATTTTGCACAAGAACAGCTAAAAAAAGTAAAGATGAGTTAAAGGCATAGAAGGGGAGCTATTATTGAAGGAAAACAGTGAAGGCAACGGTTCTCCAGTTTTCGAAAGAGAGAAAGTGGAAAAATCGAATAGAAGGGATAGACATCCAACTTGGAGCATTGCATCCAAAAGCGTTCAACGGTTGTGGTGGAAGGATACGTATAAAATGAGCTTGTACACTGGATATTTGCAACATTTCGCCAGTTACTTCGCATCAGTTTGGTCGTTGCAAAGCAAAGCAGCAGCAGCAGCTGAAAAGCTAGCAAAAAAGTTCATGCTTCCATCGGTTTTACTAAACTCACAACACACGGTTTACTTTTTTGTCGGGGTTTTCACTCGTGCTGACTCTCTGTCTCTTAAGACTAGTCCATATTTCTGTACATTTTATGTATATGTGCGTGTGCATGTGGGAAAGTTGAGAAAAGACTTGTGGTGATGGACACTTTCTCAACTTCAGTTTGTGACAAGACGGCAATGATTCCTGACCACCAACATCATCATCACTGCCAATATCTTGAACAGAAACTTTACTACAACACCACCACACTCTGACTTTTTCCATTCATTTTTAGTAGAAAAGCAAACCTACTCATTTTCTTCCAGAAAATCAACCCATTACAAAGAATCTTTTTCCGTCATATTTTTTTTCTTTTTGATTATTTGGTCCTGTTGTGTGTACTTGTGTATTTTTTTCCTTTTCCGTCCGACCTGAAAAAAAAAGTTTTTTCTTGGCTTGACTTCTCGTGAAGATGAGATAAATAGATACATAAAAACTAACAACCGGACTACATGAGTTTTTTTCACGCTGTGCTTGTTTACTCCCAGTCACTTAACCGTGTACATTTTTCTCACACAAATACATAACGCAAAAAATAAATAAACTTGTATTATTGCAACGTGACTATTGTGCTGTGAATTACTAGCCAACAAAAATATTTTCTACCATTACAAATCAACTTGTTTCTGTCTGCTTTTTCCCCGTGTATATTCGTGGTCACCGTTACAGGTGCGTCACCTTTTTATTCCCCCGCTGTGTTGCCTTCTTCTTTTAAAAAGTGGTTCGGTTTTTCCACCACATCCTTCCTTAATCTTGCTACAACCTCTTTGACGCTGCGTCAGAAAGACTAAGAAAAAAGGAACAGGCGACAAAAACTAAGGTGACTTGAGGTTTTTGGTTTTTTATGTCTAAATCTCATTAAAAGTTTCATATTCAGATTTTCCATTAAAATGCCTACAAGCAAGCAAACCCCGCATTTTTCATGTCATATTATACTTGAAAGTCAGAGAGAGAATAGATAATCAGCTCAGTAGATCTTTCCTCTCAACATCATTCATCATAATCATCATCTACTTCAAGATCATATACATTTTTTTGAGCCGATTTGCATTTCCTCTTCAAAAAACACTGGTTTTGTTGAAAATATCCAATATAACGTATAACCATTCAACTCCCACATAATTCCATCTATCTGTCAGATTCCTCCCTATAACTATTCTCCCGAAAGATAAAAATATTACACAAACAAACATTGATCCTCTTATGTACTTTCAAGATGGATTTTTATCAGTTCAGTGACAAACTGAGCGGAACTCTGAAGATGTTGAACAATCAGTTATCTTTCCTTTTCTCGTAAGCCTTTCTCTTGAAAAAAAATATTGAAAACGGCTTGCTGATGTTCTTGTCTTTTGTGTAAAAAGACTATAAGATATACTTAATCAGATTAACTTTTTATGGATACAGTAATTCATAGGTTATAATAAGAAACATAAACACTCTGTGTAAAAGTGAAGTAGAGCACACATCCTGTTAATTTTTTATGGTGAAGTGCGATATCTTTAGGTTGTAATCCAAACAAAAGGTTAGCAAACAATTTGATCCGATTTGGTCAGTCGGTGTGAGTGTCAACTTTAAGCTCAACGATAACACTAACAAAAAGTCCTCAAAAGCATTTTCGGATACTTACACTATCTCGTCACCGTCGAAAAGATTGATTGGGTAATCATCATTAAGAGAGCATCATTCTTCATAAATGTTTAGTACTTTTAGAAGAGGAGACAAACATAACTAAATAGCCATATCTGGCACCTTTATAAAAAGTTGGATCTTGAAAAGTGAAGTGTTTTATGATTAAAAGATTAAACGAAAAAACCAAGTTCTACAAACTGTTATACTGATTCGCTGCAAGTTTTGCATTTTCGTACCAAGTAAAAAATACTGAACTAAATATTGGCAAGTGTTATATGCATTTCATGTTGAAAAGCAGAAGAAAAACTACAATTCAATCTAAATTTATTAATGCTGCCGTTTAGAAGGTGAGATGACATGCATAAGACAATTTTCTATTCCATAAGTAAGAACATTTTGAAGATAGTAAATGAATAAATAAATCAACCATATGCCCTGTTGTTCAATCATTTTGAGAATGTATGTTGTCTGAATCAAACATCTACAAAAACAAACATTTTTCGTACGGAAAGAAAAATTTAAAAAGCAGATTACCATACTTTTATTGTTTATTGTCTAGCTGTAACAACTAAAAATAGACAAAAGCAAATTTTCACCAAATTCTCATGCACTTTCATATTCACTTAAAAGCTTGTGCCAGAACATTTCTGCACAGGAAAATCTGTCTGTTGAGAAGTTTAATAGTTAAATATATATACAGTTCGTGCTTAGAAGTATAATGATCAAATGAACTTATATGCGTGCTTAAGAAGCCTGATGTGGTAATCGTTTAGAATAATAAAATATAGTTGCGAATAAGAAGCGAACTCCAATTGAAACCTGGATTGACTTCCAAGTCGCCTTGGAAAAGCGAAACGAGAGACCAAGTCCCGTGCTTTCTAGCCTTGGGCATAATAGTATATTGTATTATTTACTGCGCGTGGACAGTTTAGTTAATATCATTCTCAACTCCATTTCATTCTGGCATCTAGTCCACCATACTTACTTCGTATGTCAGTGCTACACTCTCGTTGTAAACAAAAACGAGAACAACTTGTGTAATCCACTTCTACGACTTCCCTTCTGATTTTAATTGAGTTTCATCATTATTATTAAGCTCTTTCGACTTATCTCTCTCAAATTTCAACTCAGCGGAAGCAAGATAGAAGAAAGCAGCTCAGCCTGCACTTACTTATCTACTTTGCAGCTCTCTCTGGTTGAACTACTAAAGTCAACATTATCTTCATCAAAATTCTAGCCCTTTCCTGAAGATAATCCTCTACCGCAATATATACGACGACGTCGCGTGTTGGTCTACCGGTCGGTGGCGACTGCAGGACTACAAATACCAGACAACATTTACAGAAATCAACCAATCTCACAACCAAGGTACGTAAATAAACTTGGAATAGTTGTAATTACATACTCAGCATGTAAACTTCACTTCACATGTGCAAATGCCATATAATAATGAAATACTTTTGTGCCAAATCTGTCTGATAATTAGTTCATGCTAATACTTCAAGTAAGTACGAGTACAATAGTGTACAAATCGAGTTTATGTTAATATTAGATATCGGGCTTAGAATAAACATGTTCTATTCTAGTTCATAATCCGTTCAATACATTTCCGACTACCTGCAGGGAAAGATAATGAATAACCAAGTAGCTGTAAGAAAATCCGCATGCATTGCCTATGTCTGTGTGTACATTGTGCATACACTGGGTCATTTTTACTACTAATATATTGACAATGAATTCACCAATCTAAAATAATTACTCTGTTAGGCCTCACAATCATATCACAAATCATCCTTCCGTATTTCACTTGATTATATACACTATGTAAAGCTCCATTCACAATTGACATTCGATTCGATATACACGCTGATTTAGTTTAGTAGTTTAGTCGTTGAGGCATGATGATGTCATTATTGACATTGTTACTTTTATCTCTTTGCCGTCTCCTTCTATTAATAATATTAATATCCCCATAATGTTCTCAGTATGTCAGTTGTAATTCACTATCAAACATAAAGGGCACAATGACATAACATGACAAAAACAGTCAGCCAAAAGAATAAGCGTATGATTTCGCTGTCATTAGTGATTAGTTTAATACAGACAACTTTCTCTCCCCCCCCCACACATACACATGTTTGATGACATCCATCTTTCACAAAACCCACTTATGGTCATTGACAATTTGTTTATTACTTAACTCTGATGCATTGTATAAACTGAGAAACCACACTACTCAATAAAAGAAAATTCTGAAAAATAAGACTACTTACACCACTTTCATGTTCAGCTTCAGAAGAAAGTTTTGTCTGAATCCAATTTCATTTCCGGAATGAGGGATAAAGATGAAAGGGAAAGAAAGGAAAGGAACAAAATGCTCGGTTACTTGAAACTACGATTTTTATACATTTCTGTTTTCAGCGAACAGTAATTTTTGGTTTGACTCGAATGAATGGAAACATGTTCATGAAATATTTTCCCATCTTTTCAAACATCGTTTTTATGAGTATCGTTCTTCTAGATTTACTCAATGCAAAATTGCAACTACTGTACGTTTTGTGCTCATATTTGCTTTGCAATATGCACATGTACGTTCACTAAATAAGAACGAACGGTCACGATTTCATGATCATCACAATATTATTATGATAAAGATGAATGCACCATGATGTTTGTGATGTGAAGCAATAATATATATTCTTTAAAGTAAATATTTACATGACTATAGGTGATAGGAATATTTGAATACTTACTTTTTGGAATGTGCAAACCAGTCAAAAGAAAAAGAGAATATGATAGCGTCTGTGAGCATTTTCCTATGTTTTGGTTCTGCAGTTTTGAAACGCAAAGGACTTTTCACATTTTACTCCTAAATTTCACAATAAAACTTAGCTAGTGTGTAGTTTTGTCAGAAGTTGAAGGAGGAAAAGCAAAACCAAAATACATGTAATAACGTATCATTTTCTTCTCGGCTCCTCTCTCATTTTCAACTTCAGTCTTTTGTAAATACTCTTGAGACAAAACAGAGGGGGATGCATACACACAGGCACGCAGGTTTACATCCAAAAACTAAACGACATTTTATTTTCCTTTTGTAGCTCAGTAATCTACCTCATTCAACTTGTCGCAAGTATAAAACTGTTTTTCTCTGCTTGTTGTTAAGCAAGCTATATTATTATTATTGTGAAGTTACGCAACCTATTTTTGACTTGGTTCGTCCTCTTTTCTCCCTGAAAATAGTATTTTTTCCCCTATATGGATTTGGTCCTTCAAGCAAAATAAATATTCTACACTTTACGGCAGCACCCTCAGCAGCTCCAGCCTTTGTTGCTGTCATGGAATAAGTTTGTACTTGGGTGCTGGACCCAGCTTTAGCTTTTCGCTACTTGTATATATTCTCATTTCAGTAACGCATTATTCTCATCGTCAGACTATTCGTTATAATATGACATCAAAAATATACTACAAAGGCACTTGAAAATTCGCCTCATCACGTCTCTTTTGCTACAACTTCATCTCTCAGAAAATCTAACAGTCTATTTTATGCATATCATATGACGTTCACTTACGTACACCCATATTTACAACTACTGCGACATATTTCCACAACAAACAATAGCAGTTTAATTACTCTTTTAGCCCTTCTCAACTATTATAATAATGCGTCAATAGCAAGTATATCTGAGCCCATACATCATCATTTGCAAATACTCAACTCACGTCCCTTGCTGATCTGCATCTCTGGTATTTAGACATATTTTGGGTAAAAAGATTTCATGTAGCATTTTGTAATTATCATCTCTCCCAATTCATGTGCATTTGAGGAGGTGTCGGATACGGGTTTTGAATGAGCGAAAATGATGCTCCTAATATGGCAGTTCACTTCACTCTTAAATGTGGTTTTGGGTCTGATGATATGGTACTACCTTCTATGCTACAATTTTGTTCTTTTATTCACTTTCCCCCTCTCCCATTCTATCTCAAGTCAGTTCTTGTGTTTTAGAGAAATTCACAAGGAAATAGAAGTGAATGGATGTAATTTTACAAGGAAAACGATGATGATGAGATGTACCACTAGAACTCCTGTACCAGAAAAGATGAAAACGAGTTTTTGTATAAGAATAATAAGAAGAAAGCGAGAGAAAAGAGTAAAATAGAAACACACTTCATTTTCTTCATGATAACTTGGTCGCGATTTGATACTACTCTGTATGTTTATTATAATTATTATTGTCCATGTTTCACGTCATTTCTCTCATTTTAACGGAGCAGCTGAGACCCTAGCCAAAAAACCGGAATGAAGCTAATGCAGTAAATGGGAATAAATAAAGGAGCGTAAAAAGCTACTTATGTATTAAGAATATTATTATGGCGTAGTGGAAGATACTTATGAACGGTAGCATTATGAGATGATAATGAAAATTATATGGATGCAATGTTGAAGCGGTTCATAAAAGACGCATAATATTTATAAAGCTTAAAAAATACTACTTTCACGCAAAACACATGCAAAATAAGCTGCTGCTGAGATGGAACTAGAACTCGCTCAGCGTTGTCAACTGTTACGCTCGGTGTTGGACAAGTGAAATTGATATCCCTCTCCCTTTCTCATTCTCGCTGGTAAAAAAAACTACTTTATTTTCCACCCTTTGTTTCTCCTATTTCTTTCCTTATTACGTTCATTCATAAACGTGAAAGGATAGGATTCGTTATAAAATAGGAAGTATTAGGCGAAACACACACGTAGTTTTGCTACTTTATGTGTGTACTTTTGAGTTTGATACTTTTTATATCCAAATATTTGGATATATATGTCTCAACATGTATGTATCAACACAGACACAGACAAACTCACTTTTCGCAACAAGGACGAGGAAATGTAACAAGCTTTAAAATCATTCAAAAATTTATATCTAATAACATACACTTGTCTTTAAAATCTATCATTTTATGAAAAAACAAATAGTGTAAAAAATCACCTTCTCGTCCAATTTGAAATGTATACCTTAGCATTTATTCACTTCCAGCGAAAAGTTTGATAATATGGCTCCAATCATGTAGAAAAGAGAAGCATACCGTTTTTTTTAATAATCTTCCTCTGCACCCCCTCCAATTTATATTTTACCTTCCATATCTCCACAGCGCACCGACGTCATATGGATAATACGTTGCATACATTTCTTCGCAAAGATTGAATTTGGGCTAAGCGTCATCCAAGGTGTATTTCTTTTCTTTTTTATCTAGCTTTGGATCCTTTCGCGGAATATTTGAGTACAATGCCACTGTCACTCATTCTTCCACCCGAAAAATCCTATGCTTTCGTATCACTCTTTTCTTTATAATAATTTTTTTACACAATATGTATTGGTATGCTACGCTACATATATTTGGCCGCTGTCCATCAACCAACACCAATCCTATTGAACCTAAAAACCATCCAGCAGGCGCCTTGTCTCACATTGTCCATTGAAATCCCTTCTGGTATTTACTAGACAAGATTTTCATCAAATCTTATTACTACGTAACAAGTTTACTGACTGAGGCATACATATCATTATGTGTAGTACATGTCAAAGAGAACGAGAGTTTTTTTTATCTGATCAAATGTCTTTCGACCTGTCTTCGTCGCTTCTTATTATACTACGCACACAGCTGAAATGATAGCACTCAAAAGATAAGCCATGTTGCCTTTACTGCATATACAATATATGAATCCCATCACAACTCCTCTCCCTCAAATAATAAGCTTAAACATTAGCTGACCCATCTCGTCTACTTTCACTACTCTTTCAAATATTTGGGCACACACCATTCATTTTTTGTTATATTGATATTTTCCATCCCTCCGTCATGTTGGTCGCAAAAATTGTCACTCATTCATTTCACCACTCGCTCAAATTTTTCTCTACTTTGTATACAAACTCTTGCACTACCTTCTCATCGCCTCAACTCGCTAAACAGATTTCACCATAGTTTTAAATGCATACCTAAATATTTTTGACTGATTTTAGGTTAAACCCTTACCATGTTTTATACAAGCATATATTATGCCTCGAAAGTTGGCTCTCTTATGCTTTTTACAAAGAAAAGGGCTATCATCAGAAAAATAGGGAAAAGCTGTATGTGCGTCGTGTTTAATGCCCGGTGTGTGGTTGGCTTTTTGGGGTTGGCTGCAACAGACACATCTGCTGACTGTTTACAATTCTGTATGGGATTTGCAGATTTTATCCAATAAATTACTCGTTTCATTCCCATGTGTCCCAACAACTTGCTTTCTCTGCTGTCTACTGCCTCTGTTGCTGTCCCTGTCCTTTAGCTGTTGTTTGACTAGTGCATACTACTCACTACTCACCACCTTTCATTTGCCAAACACATCGTGTTGTATACACTAAATGTACACAAATACAAGTCCATTACAGTTACAATTGTGTTATATCACCATCACCATCGTCATCATCACTACTGCGTACGAAATTCCACAATAATAGTAAATAGTAATAATAATAGTAAATAGTAATAATAATGAGGAAACGATAAAACGTCATTTTCCACGACATCCACTTCCTTTCATACTTGGATTTAATCATTAAAGTTCGTCAGTAACGGGATGCATATACTTTGGTGATGAAGAGAAAGAGGTACATATTTTTGGATACAGTTTGTGTAAGCAGCACACAGAGATACGCGTAATAAAGCAAAAAAAAAGATTTCAAACTTTCTGCATAACCGAGTTGTGGAATGGAGTATTTCTTCCCAGACATAGTTATAGCTATAACTTTTCCATTTTTTAAAACAGATAAACAGATGAACCACAATATGCAAAAGTATATTACAAAACCATTGAAATAACATTACTTAAGAACACTTACTGACATACATATAAAAAAGGAATGTGAATGCATGGCCAAAAAAGATTGTACGAAAAATGCAAGTATACATCTGTATTTACTAAAACAGACAAAAAGCGATGACACTCGTCAGTAGTAGTATCATGACGTGGTCGTGGTCTGAAATGAAAACATGGCGTTTGTACATGAAGTACTTCTAACAAGTTTATGGCGTGTAAAGCATCGTGTACATTTTGTTACAAGCAAGACAAACGCCCAGGCAGATGGAAAGTGTGAACGAGCCGTAACATTGAGTTTAATGTAAGAAATTGTTGTTGATGTGGAAGTAAAAGCCAGCAAACAAAAGTAAAATTGAATTTTATTTGAAGAGCAATTCATTTGGATAACTTATTTGTTTTTACCAAAACCACCATCACAGACATCATCATCACAGTGGAGAAAGAAGTAGGAAGACAACTGAACTTGGTATATTTAGTAGATAACATATATGCACTTGAGTTAAGCTTTTATTTAGACAAACACAACATGCATTTTTGAGTCATTGCATTGTGTATGTGGAAACACTTCAAGTCGAAGAGCTCTTTATTGTTGAGACAGATTGAAAGTAACACGTTCATTGGGATAAAATGCATTACATAACTCAAAAGTAATTAATAAGTTCCCGAATCGTACTTTCTAAGGTTGCAATGTGGTACTGGGCAATGTGTGTTTGTTCGTCTAAACACCAGAATCGATTATCCTGAAAATTTGTGTACACATTCATACATACTTTAAAAATACATATTAGGAGAAAAGAAAGAAAATAAAATTCGAAAATTTCCGACAGTTTGAATCTTATGTTTTTATCACAAGTTTCCCTGTCATACTTTTGCACCGGTACGGTCGACTGCATCCCGTCCGTCCATCGCCCTTCGAGCTCTTAAATGGTTAGAAAATTTGGAGTTCTGTATTTTTTGGAATGGGGTACTTGAGAAATCTGTTTTCTGCAACAAGGTCCTACAGTACCACGCTCCAATGTAGGGTATCAAGTTTGACCCTGATCTTCACTTTTCGTAATCAGGTAAAACTCAAATCGTACAAATGAAGGGCTAGTAGGCTGAAATTTGGTACGTGAGGGTAATATGAGACGCAGAATTTGAATCTAACGTTCAATCTTAAATTGACAGCTACATTTACTTAATTGAATTGAATCTTCAACCAATATCTTCAACAGTTAATTTGTTAATGAGCAATGAGGTAAATCTAAACCACTAATAATGTTATTTCTACGCATAGGAATTCCGTTATTTTATATACTAAAATGTACATACAGCTAAACAAGTTATAAGATATTGAGACTGAAAAACGCTCCCATAATTATGCATGTCCATTTCTGCAAATCAGTGCTTAGATTTTTTACTTTTACTAGTTCACAATAGTCATTATTAGAAAGTTTTCATACATTTTGTTTGAAATTTGAGTTTGAGTATAACAGAAATACTTCAACTTTGCCGATGTTGTTGGGTTTACAACTACGACTGATTTTAATCTGCGAATTCTAAAAGCATAGCCTTGGGACGGGAATAGCGTGCTGTGTAGGTGGCTGCATAAGCTCAATGTATTTATTTATTCTGCGATCATCGTCGTGCTCGTCAGTTTTTGCGAGTTATTTTAATAAACTTTTTCATTAGTTAGGTAATTTTTCCAAAATATTATTAAAACTAAATGTTAAAACGTTTAAATTATTAATCGTGCGAAGTAAAATCCATCCTGTGACATAAGAGGATAATCTGACTAGTTTTCTCGAAAATGTAACCAAACTTTGTACCCCCAATGATTTTGTAAGAGATTGTTCCTTTGTAAAAGGTATAAAATTTCAAGATGCATTTAATCTAGCAAATGCATTTTTGAAGACAGTATGGGGTTTTCAGGAAATTTGTTAATTTCAAAATAAAGAAGAATGGACATTTGAGAGCTCATGCAGCTCTAATTTATTTGATTTAAAATACAAAGTTGATCCAAAGAATCGGAAAATACTTACATTGGAAGTACATTTTGCCTTGCCTTTTTACGATATCAAAGTCCTAGTTCCCTACCAAAATGTATTATACACGCAAAGTTCTAGTTTTCTTTTCCAAAAGTTCTTACATATATTTTTTGAACCAGTTATATTCATGTGTTTAGAGTTTAGAATATGGCTGAATGATTTGATAACATACAGAAAAAAACAATAACAGTAACGGTACCATTATTGTGTATGTATGCCCGTATGTATGTTATATCACTTATGGATGTTGCTAATATTACCATATCTTTTAGAATAAACTTACACATATATAAATACACGCATACATTTTTTGATATATTCTGGCACGATTTTGTACTCCATTTTTCTCCATCCACCGTGCAGCCCAAAAAGAAACAAATAAGGCGTGTAATACAGAAACCAAAAAGAAGAAAAACTTTCTTTAGTCCTAAAAATCTAACCTTTTATTAGATGCAAAACAGATACTATATTTGCTAAAGACTACATGTTTCGCAGTAAAATGGAAAGAAAAGTTGATGTGTTTCTGTTCAAATGTGGATGGATGGATGGGTGGAAGCGGAGGAAAAGAAATTATGAGAAAACTAATTTAACCGCACTTTACTGATTCACTTGTGCCAAAACCACCGGCACAGTTCGTCCTTCACTCCTTTTTATTTCGAAAACAATACAACGCATTAGGTTATGTTACAGAGCAAAAAGGGTAAAAAAGAAAGGCGAAAAAGTGATCACCATCACTGTATCCTGTACACTCACAGTTACAATGGTTCAATGGTTGGGTTCCGGTGAACGTATATTCATAAATACAACACAAGCCTTGAATTTTTTTTAGGAGAGGAAAAGAAAAATTCGTACAAAAAAGTTTTCCTTCCATCAACTCAAGAAAAGTGACATTTAATAATATTATAATGAATGACATATTACACAACATATCAGAAGGCTACAGTGACATGAAATACTAAAGACAAACCACCGCGATCATCATTAGTGCTTCTGGTTTCTGCCAGTAAAAGCATCTCATATCATCATCGTCATCATTCATTCACCATAAAACAAATAAAAGATCAATGAACCTAAAGTAACTGGAAGACTCAAAGTGTATTTGCGCATTATACAAAACTAGTCCACAAGCCACAAGTAGTCTTCATGTGAGTATTATTATTTTTTATCAAAATGTAGAAAAATAAGTTAATGGCACATGAATTCTTTTGTCATCTGTCACCATTTCTTGCGGAGTCTCATTTATTACAGGCATATTTTAACTATTATCTATCATGTAGGTTTGAGTCGTGTACGCGTAGCATTTTTTCCTTCGCATTCTCGTCGTTTCGGGGCTTGGAATGTGTTCGGAATAAAAAAGGAAGAAAAAAATATGCATCCAACAACATTCAAAATGTATTTTTACGCGTTTTCTCCTAGACATTCTCCGCTGCTGCATTGTTTTATTACTTTTACATATTTGAAGAAAAATGTACGTCATAAAAATCCATCATGTCGTCTTGTGAATTAATGAGATTGACAGATGAAAAGATGGAAATTTCTAAGAATAAATGTTGGAGCTGGAGTACAAAATATTGAGCGCTGCAAATCATATAAAGTGATTACTGTTGTGCCAGCATTTAAATTGGGACAACGTGAATCATAAAAAA
>JAQFZH010000783.1:0-27442 GCA_034695485.1 Entomobrya nivalis
GCTTACTTATATACTGCTTCTGGTTTTTAATCAATAAGCTTCAAAAAATGCTGCAATGGTTTCCGGACATGCTTTACCTATAATATTTATTTTATTTTTATCTTAAATATTTCATCTATATTTTCCTAGCATAATGGCAAAACAATCAGTGCTGTCATAACATTAATTCTCCAGAAGGTCGAATCTCAAATAAAAACCAACATAAATATAAGCTTTTGCTATTCGAAAATGAAAACCAGTTTCCTTCCTTCCCAATATAAAAATATCGTAAAAAAACATTTAATTAGAACAACCTAGTGACCGATACGAAGATGTAACTCAAATAATATGTGAACCATTGTATTTGCTTATATTTTTACACAATAATAATCACATCATCATTTAATGACCAAGAGTAATAACAAGTTAACTGGTTAATGCTAGTCAGATCTTTTAGCATTTCTTGTGATTTATAAAGCTGAAGATCTTTCGAATCTGTTATCAGTCTCACCAAATCAGCATATCTAACTGGAATCATATCATACCTTTATCCACATACAAACATTTGTATGTACATATGTATTTTTGCGTGCAATTCATTTCTCAATAGAGCTTCCATCTATGACTGTAAATTTTCTGTTGTATTTCCTTTGTTCATTGTTTAGAATAGACGCTTTCACCTCTAAAGTAAAATATGTATATTTTGTTGGCTTGGTTTTGGTGTAAACGAAAGTTCATAGAGGTCCCCGGGTGAGAGATAAAAAATAAACGTTGTTTCTTTGTTGTTTTTCTTTTTTCATTTCCAATTTTATGCATAAGTTGTATTTTTGCATTGTATTCGAAGTAGCACTGCAAATACATGTGTACATACTTGTGTGTATAAGTTTTTCGTAAAGTTTATTATGAATCAATGCTGAGATTTGGCATAGCTCGTCTAAAAACTTTTAAACAATTTTTAGCAATTATTATTTTATATTTGTTTGAATTAAAATAATTATACGAATTTAGAAGTTACCGAGTATTTTATAAAAAATCAGGTTTCTTTATTTATTTTGGGTAAATTTCATACATTTAAATATTTATAATAAGCTAAAAATAATTATCTCCTAAAATTTTAATTGTTGTGTTAACTAAGCCCCATTTTTTTACATAATGTTACACTTAAACGAACTATTCAATAGACTTCCACTCCCACTCAAATTCTGCTGCTGCTGTTGTTGTAAAGCTTCCAAATTTTCAGGCGACTCTTTTCTCAGCCGCCTCACATCCAAAATGAACAAAGCTGTTCCAATCACCATAAAAAACCGAATTATCAAAGTTATCCAAAAGGCTCCCCAGTATCCCAACACCCCATTAGAAATCCACTGAACCAACGAAAAAGTGAAACTACTCGAAAGCCATTTTAGCATTCCAGCGTAAACCTTTGGAATTTTGGAGGGATCCTGATGATAAAGGAAGGATCTGTAGAGAGCGTGACCCGAACAAGAGAACATTGTGACTGCCAACCACCCAATGAAAACACGCCAAGCCCAATCCTTAAAACTACCGTTATCATCGTCAGAGGGAACGATATTGATAAACGTGTACATGGGTATCCAAGTAAATGGATAAATCTTAAAAAAGGACGATAGTCAAACTTAAAATAAATATCTTTTATAAATTTTATTTATGTTTATAATTTATTTTACTAACCATGTCAATTATTAATATTAATTGGGTTTTCCTGTAGTTTCTACACGTTGCAAGCACCATTTTATAATAGTCTAAAGTTACCAAATAATTTATTTATTTAGAATTTTTGTCAAAAAATTATTTTTTTATTTTACCTAAATCCCAAAACTAAACAAAAAGTGGTTGAGATATGGTTAGCTCAGCTGATTTTGTTTTTCCATAACAACTTTGACGACATTATTATTATAAGATGTTTACTTACATAAATTGTCGAAAATATAGGAAAGTAGTGTTTTCACATTAGTGATATTGTGATATACATAGCCACTTGTTAAACCTGTTTTTTATATCTGGAATGAATGAAATAGTACCAATACGATCGTTTTACTCTGAAATCAAGTTAAACAGTTTGCTATGATACTTGTATTTATAAGCTTGTGCTAAGGTCATATATATCGTACATGCTGGATGCCAAAATAACACAGGTTTATCAATAGCTTAAGTAAGATTATTATATGACGATTATTTAGCTTATCACTGGCCTGTTAGCTTTATTTACTGTGAACTGAAAATTCTACAATTTCGCCAGAAACGTAATAATAAATCTCAACCTTAGGTATTCCTTTATATGAACGAATGAGATTTTCATAGACAAGTGTCCTCATAAATAAACTGGACAAAGTAGCTTGAGATTCTAAAATGTGAACACAGAACATATATTTTTAATGTTCAGTATTAGTATATATTTATATCTAAGGATATAAAGCTAAAAAATGTAAATAATGACGAAAATGTACTTACTTGAATCCTTCGAACCAACTGGATTCACTACGATTTTGGTGAATTTATCCCCAATATTTTTAACCAGTTTTACCAAATGTTGAGTATGATACATTTCGGCATGCTTCGGAATCTCGAAATCTTCAAAGCTCACAAAGCCAACAACGTTTTCAGGCATTTGTTCCTAAAAAAAATATTCCAAGTACAACCAACACTGTTGTCATGGTGATGTAAAATATGTACTTTCACTTGCACTACTAATTTTCTATTTTTACCTGATCTTTCAAGTACACTGAGTATACACGTATTTGAAGATACTCGTCAACAATATCTTTCTGATCCAGCCAGCCCCATTCCCGTTCATTGTAGTCGAAAATGATCTTGGCAGCGGTGATAAATAATGCTAAACGGATAAGGGTGCGAATTCGAACACGACAAGCCATATTGCCTTATTTGTGACTTCTCTGTACTTTTTAAAGTGAGGGGATTTTTTTTGCAAAAAAATATTTTGCGACTTGTCAAGTCCTTCGCATCTTTTGAAATGACTGGTGTCAAATGAATGTGGCCGGGTTAAATATACGCTTTCAAATATGTTGACTTATGAAATATGTGCTATGGGATGTTGTCATGTCAATACAAGAAAATACCACAGGTAAATTAAATTAAACTTCGGTTCTACTAATACGACAGATGAATGTTGTCGTTATGTTGGATTATAATGAATGGTGCTCGGTTATCTGTACTCAAATATGGTAAAAAAATGGAAAAAGGTGCGGTGGTAAAAAGTCCCCAATTTACGACCATAGCTTATATGCTAGGAAAAAAAACTAGACGTACAGCTTCCTTTACAAAAAAACGTTGGATAATTTCTCACTTCCCTTTTCCGGCTTGATCCGATTTTTTTTTCAAAAGAAAGTCATTAAAGCAAGAGAAGCCTGCATAAATATATACGTATTTAGTTCAAACAAAAATCTTTACGGGGTAGTGTATAAATATAAAAAGGTAAAAATGTTTTTTAAACGAAAAGCAAATAGTGTGGGTAAAACATATCTCATATTTTTTATGGTGTATGTAGTTGTTTATCAAATGAGTTCTCGTTAGATCATTAGTGTGATGAGTTGAGCAAACAAGTGATTCTCTGGATAAACGACGTTCATATGAAAAATAAAAGCGGAGAAGAAGAAGAAGAGCACATTTATGAAAATAGAAAGCAGGGCAGTGGGGAGAAAAAAGCAATTTTGCATAAACTACTGAGATTTTACTTTTTGTGTGAAAATCCAGCTAAAGGATATAAAGAGGTTATAAAGTCATAATTGGAATGTGAAGCACATCCTTTCTTTTTTAAGTGGGAAAAGCTTAATCAAAATAATTAATGTAAAATTAAATGAGTAGGTTTTTCCATATATATAAAAGGAATAATAAATGTGAACACGATTTTGAATATGAGTTAGCTTTGAAGATTTAATTATTTTAAATACCGTAGCACGCCCTTTATCAACCAACTATCAAATTATAATCTACTAATTTCTATTTAAAAAAATAATACCTACGCACACCCAAAAAACATCCTACTTATTTCTCTACTTTTAAGTGAATTTTTTAATTAAATTATTAGCATTTAATAAAAGTCAAGCTTAACATCAGTGTTAAATCCACAATTTGTGTAGAAACATAATGGAAGCTCATAGAAAGTCCCTAGTTTTGAATAAATTTAACCACAATTTACTATTTTCAGAAAATACATTAAAAGATAATGTTTACTTTTCCAGTTTACAAAATTGTATTGCTATTGGTTATTATCATGGAATATTTCCTTTCAATTTTTCACGCAACAACTCAACAAAGCCTAATCATTTAAGGTCGTTTATAATCAACAAGGTAACCAAATTTAAAAACAAATTCTTTTAAATTGTTAAAAATATAATATGAATAATTTAATTATCTTATCCCTAGATAACTTCCATACTTGTCATGACTCTAAACATTGGACTACGTATTTACGAATGTCATCAAATATTCTCGAAAATTCCCACCGAAAATACAAAGTGGACACCTCCAATATTTTTCCTTGCATATTATGGTATCATTAACGTTATCTTTCACTGTACTTTTTGGAGAAGTGTATGGAAATTCCAGAGCATGTCCAATTTATCCAAACTGTACAAATTCCCGTCCGCTTTTACAAACAAGCCCAGAAATTTTCTTAGAATAATTTATTATACATCACCTTATTTTACGTGGACTGTTGCTATTTTGACAGCTTTAGCTTTATCCATATATTCATTTCCCGATGAACACATATTCATGCATATAATGCCTCAAAGCACTTTTATGAGTATATTTTCAAGAACAGCATATTATCTTAGACAGCTTACTGGCTTTGTTGAGGATTTCTTTTTGGTATTTATGATTCTACCTGTTTGGATGATCGTTAAAGATTTTGTATCACAAAATAGATCAGTTGGAAATCTCAGTTGGCTTTCAATCAAGCAGTCTTACTTTCTAATCACCCAAATAATTGATAAAGTGAATGAACTAATTTCGCCCAATGTATTTGTACACACAGTACTCACTTTTGTCTACTATTCATTCAACTTTGACTCCTTCATTTTATCAAATGATCCCTTTCAAAGGATAAAGTTTTTAATTTATTTTGTGAATGTGAGTCTCTTTTACTATTTGGGTGCGGATATCTGCTATATGGTAAATTTATAAATAAAGTTCCTCTAAAAAAATGGCAAGTGAAGTTAATAGACTCAATGTTTGATTTACAGATGAACGCTTTTCAACAGCAACTGTGTCGTATGAACATGGACATTAAATTTGATGCTCGGGCAAAAGAGATATCTACAATTTTGTATGAGCTGCAGCATAATCGAGTTAGTATTTCGTGTGGAAAGTTTACTCTTACTTTTAGCATGCTAGCAGGTGTAAGTGATTTTTTTGAGGTATTTGTTATTACTTTATGTTTTACTAAAAAGGACATATTGAGTTTATTTATTTTTTTGAAACTTAACAGATCTGTGGGGTTATGGTTACCTATTTCATTATTTGCGTGCAGTCCCGCATTGATTCTCAAGATGGATTTCAGATGTTCCACCGTATTTGGTGAATAATGTAATGAAAATTGCAAATGAAAAATTCAATTTTGATTTTTTTTGCAATTTTTTTCGCAATCAAACTGCACTATGTACAAAAAAAATACATAAAATATCTACAGCCTTTATACATAACTCAATACAATGTTGTCAAACTTTGTATGAAAACTGGCTATATCTTGCTGGTTTTTATCTGAAATTTTATTAGTGTGCCGTGTAAAATTATAACGTCACAAAATAAATGTAATTGCATTTGCCTATGAGCGTTTTTTTATATAACTCGATAATTGTCACGACATGTCGTTTATGTGTGTGGTAGATATATATATATATATGCTCACTTTTTTTTCGAAGTTATTAGTACAAAAGGTATCCATTCTGGAATACGTTGACTAAAAAATTGTATTCCACTTTTTCTTTTTGACTTTCACTACCAAGTGAAGTGAGTGAAGCCTTTTAAAATCCTTTCAAAGTGTTAAATAAAAATTACAGTGGTTGTGCAATTGGAAACCTCCATTGAATATTGTGATTGGTGGGTAAATGGGACATACAAAATAAAATCAGGTTGATATACAGTCGTCCATACAGAAATGAGTTGCGATCATGATCAAATCTAATACGATATATTTCCTATCTGATAGTGAGTGTAATACAAGTGTGAAAAACGTCTATTTCCTGCCAAATGTATGCCAAGTTTGCACTGTGAAAATGATACACGATATGCTTTGCTGTCACACAAAAAAATACTGCTGTGTGTTTACTTCATAAAAATCCCAACGTTCCTCCTGTTGTAAATATCACACTGATGTATGCTGAATGTGTAGGGAAAGTCGATTTGTTTTCCTTTGTGTAGTTTTTGCGTCGGTAGAACAAACAAAGTCATGTTACCCCTACACCATTAGTATGATGAGATGGACAAATATGATTAGTAATGAAGCACAGATCGTAACTACATCAAGCTGAAAAAGGCGATGAGAGAACTGAGATCTACCTCACTCCAATTTTCACTTTATTCCAATTCTACTAAATTGCAATGCTTTGTTTAAAATGTCTAGAAATTTGATGTGGTTCTTACACCAGACCACTATATGTAGGAATGTCAAAGTAATGTGGGTTTTGTAGTGGCGGCTCAGCTCAAAGAAGGAAAATAATGAAATGTTAGTGGACGAATATGGTAATAGCTATAAAGTAAATTATGTTATTTATATGAAAAGAATATCATTATGTGAAAAATATATATGACGTTATGTGTTTTGTCAGGATTAAATAACGGTAAACGAATAAAACGAATGCTATTTCAATTGTTTATTTAATTGAAGTGTTAAAACTTGTGCACAAATAATCTTCCAACTAATTCAATAAATATGATCTATTGAAATTTATGATCTATAAATTATTCTAAAATGCATTAAAAATGCTCACATCTTTTTTCAATTTTGAACTAGTTTTTTTTCTATTCAATGACTAAACTGTGTCAATGTGTCTACAATCTACGGTGCATTCTTTACATAAATATGACCAAAGTCAACAATGCAAGATTTTTTTTAAATAATTCATAACACAACCAAATGCCCCTACTTGTCGAAATTATAAATCTTCTCTACACGATAGAATGAAAAATCCTGAAACTTTTCCTGCATCGAATTGACCCAACCTTGGAAGTACGTATCCTGTTCCTTTTTATCTTTCAGGGCTCCCCGATAGTCAATAAATGACACATTGAAGACGACCATGTCAAACGAGGACACAAATTTTCTCATGTCACTTACCAATGAATCCAGTCGATCTGCGTAAGAATCCACTCCAAATCCCATTTTCAACTTGTAGCTAAACATCAACATTTTATCCACATTGAGGCAAACCTCTTTTCTGTCAAAGCCCCCCCCCATGTAACAATACGGGCCAGGAACAAAGATTGTTGGAAAATCACTCGAGAGCCATCATAGCTATTGTAGTTCCCCATACCATTGTCATAGATGGACTGGATGATGCTGTGCCGGAACAATTTTAATGGCTGCAGTTCCACACTCACACGATCTTCATTTTCGTCAG
The DNA here is from genome assembly GCA_034695485.1 of Entomobrya nivalis. Classification (NCBI taxonomy): domain Eukaryota; kingdom Metazoa; phylum Arthropoda; class Collembola; order Entomobryomorpha; family Entomobryidae; genus Entomobrya; species Entomobrya nivalis. The sequence continues at coordinate 7,581 of JAQFZH010000783.1, forward strand.
CAACTACCTTGGAAACGATACTACATAGGGTTAACTTCAACACTATAATAAAACATAAAGCTAATTATTAGTAATTACATCAACAAATTACTTAAGCCTTTTAATCACCAAAAAAATTAACTAACTTTGTCCTGAGAGTATATATTCGGTTCTGGTGATCCTTGATTTTAATTGGTTGGTGTAGGGTTGTGCTTTCTCAGGGTTGCCATGGGTGACCCTATCCAGCTTTACCAATGATGTTGTGTCATCCTTTGAAAAAAAATCAAATCAGATCCAATTTTTTTGGTAAAGAATCATTTAAATATAGCCAATATTTTTGGTACCTGGGATGATCGTGTATTTTTTTTGAAAATGGGATCTTGCGAAAACCATGGACAAGTGAGAAAAAAGTTTGCCAAGGCGATAATAACTAATAGCTCCTTGCAGCGCATTTCCTGCAGTAAATTTTGACAGCAAGATGGTAAAATGCAGAAAAAAAGAAGAAGACACGGGTCCACAAAAAAATAAGTTTTTATGCAAAAAATGCTAAGAAGAAAATGTCTCTTGCTTTCTCTTTCTTAGTATTGCAATAGTGTTTGTTGGCCGGCTTCACCTGAGGGACTGAAATGAAATTTTTTTTTCTGGAAGATTATAATCGTCTTGGAAGGATACACGAGTGAGGGATCATGATCATCAGATTTCTTCTTCCTTCAGCATTATATTTTATTGCTTTTGGATTAAAACAGAAAGCCATAAGAATTTATGCAGGAATGTCTCGGCTACTGCCCAGTGGCTAGGCGACTGTCCGATCACCAACACAGCTTTGTATACATGATGCTTTCTTTCAACTCTATCAAAGCGTCACTATTACTTGTGAGTTGTGCACTTTGTTTGGCATTTTCATACAAAAAAACCGCATACATATATGCATAACTATTCGTAAAAGTCCAAAAATCGTTTTTGATCACCATTTTTTTGCACAATTTTTTGCATTATTTTTTAACGACGTACAAAAAAATTGCAAAATATTGAATCCACGAAAAATTGCAAAACCCGTTCTTTTTTGGCATAAGAAAATGTATAGCAAAATTTATTACACCATATCAAGCTTCCTTTCATTTTTGAATGGTATTTACTTTTTGGCCTTTTTAAAATAGGAAGCCACAAAATAAATGTAATTACACTTGTTTATGAGCACAGTGTATGCCTTCATAAGTATAACATGTTAAGCTAGAAGAAAGCTCTGTATATGTAATATTCCTCTTAGGTTTTCTCCATAACTTTTTTGTCTCGAAAGCTTTTCATTGAAAAAATGATTTGTTGAAAATATGTTTTTGTACTCATTTTTCTTTTGACTTTCACCACCCAACCCACCCGACTAAAAAATGGGCTACTTCTTCTCCAACTAATACGAACGTTTTTTTATGGAAATCCTCCACCCTATCCTCTAGTCTAGTTACTACATCAACAAATATAACTCGTCCTATTATAACTATTGATTATACATGTGTCAATCGACGATGCTTTCTTTTTCCAATTGAAGATGCATTATCCGTTGTTTTAAGATGTTCTTTGATTTACAAGTGGAAAATTGGCATTAATTCTCCTGGGCTAAAATGTTAAATAAACATGCATATTTAACGTGCGATGATGTCTCTGTAACCATGACAAGGAGACATTTAATATTTCAATAAAAGAAGCCTTCAAAACACTTTCGATTAATTATTTTTATATGCAAACGATAGACTGGTAACGAATAATGTGGCCATAACAACAATTACCTTAACTTCCTTCAAAAAAATCCTGCGATTTTTTTTGTACCGAAGCACAATAAAAAATGCAAAAATACTGGTTTCAAGAACCTAAGGAAAACTTTCATACATGTAGTGTTTTTGGCTTCACTATAGAAACAAGATGTGCTAAAAATACCACCATTTTATTGATCGACAACAACAGGAAGTCACCAATAAATGCAATAATGTTTTCTACAGGGCTTTTTCAACCGTAAAATAAAACGAAGAGATAATTTTTTGATAATGTCTCAAAAAATATGTTCCTTGTCGAAAACCGCAGTTCTACAGAGTTATTGTAAACTGCTTCCATATACAGAAAAAAAATGCGTCAATGCTACAGTTTCAAAATTAACCTAATCATAAGTTAATATTTTTTCTTTCTAATTTTTTCCTAATATTTATATTAATATTTAATTTATGTATGTGCGTCTAAGATTTTGTTGGAACTTTTAGCATTGAAAAGCCCTACATTCCATTAATGATGTACGATGAAAAATATGTATGTTCTTTTTTTCTTTAAGACTCTTGTTTTCGGATATATTGAAAAATCTCTTTGTTTAGATCAAGTTTCAATAAAAACGCATCCTTATTTTATTTTGTAGAACGGAGGCTGTCTTCTGGACACCGAAGTTCTAGGTGCAAATATGTTTAATAAGCACATGTGCATATTTCCAACTAAATGCCAAGTTAAGCCTTGTGAAAATCATACAAGATAGGCTTTGCTATGACGCAAAACAAAATAGTAATGTAATAAATAGGCACACTTGTTTATTTTCCTTTGAAATATTTTAGCCTCAGTAGCACAAAAAAGTAAAGGTCTTAAATAAGAAATAAATAAGAAGATTGTCAGAATATTGATATGTGGTCATCAAATATAATGGACGAGAGTATCCGTTGCATAGCCATTACAAATGATATATTATTTTGGAAGAAAATCCTACTATAAGTATTCCCCTAAACATTTCATGATATTTTTACCTTTTTTGTTATGGATTTATAGTGTAAATAATGCATTTGTGGAAAGGCAGTGTTTTTTGTGTTTGCCCTATTAGTAAGATGAAATGGACATAGATATAGTAATGAAGCATTCCCAATAATTTAATGACGAGCCAAAACACAGACAGTAGCCACAGACAATGCTAAAAAAACAAAGTGATGTGAGAAACGAGATCTTCTCATCCAATTTAAAAATTTCATTTTATCATATTATTTTATTAACTTCGTAGATAAAGCAGTGCTTATAACATAAACGATAATGACTATTAAGTTGGTGGCGTTAAAAATATCATTATGTTAAAATGTAAAATACGAAAGAGGAAAAGTGATGTGTTTTATAATGATATACTGACTTATACGTCATCCATGCTTTTCTTGATTGTTATTGTTTTTGCAAACAAAAAAATAATATAATAAAATATAATTGGATATGAACACCCATGAAAACAGGAAAGTTCGTTACATATTGATGCTTTCCCATTTAGTGCTTATATCGTATGCATAATATGTGGACAAAACATCTCCTTGGAATTATTTAATTTTAATTAATTAAATTTATTTTATTAGAGTTGCAATTTTTTCTACTTGTGTACAAAATTAATTAACAAATATATGAATAAAAAGGATTTAATGCATTCAATATAAAGAGACGTGCTTAAAACCTACTGTGCATATTTTACAAGACTATGACTAAAGTCGATATGAGAAATATTTGAAAGTTAATTATAACCCAATCGGTTACATTTTTTTATCTCTAGTTGCCAAAATTAAAAACTTCATCCACCCGATAAAAGGAAAACTCCTGAAACAAATTAACACACCCTCCGAAGTACGCATCTCCACGATAATCCATAAATGACACATTGAACGCAACCACGTCAAACGCAGACTTAACCTTATCCATACCACCAACCAATGAATCCATACACTCTTCATAGGAACCCACTGCCAATCCCATTTTCAGCTCGTAGCCAAACGTTAACATGTTCTCATATTTTTCCATATTTAGGCAAAAATCGAATGTTTCCTGTCTGCCGAAGCCCCCCCCCATATAGAAATTCTTGTGAGGATCAAAGATTTTTGGAAGATCACTCCAGAGAATACCCCATCATGATCAATGTAGTTCACTGGAACGTTCTCATAAATGGACTGGATAGAGATTCGGCGAAACCACTTGTATGGTTCCAGTTTCACATGCATACGAATTTCATCGTCTTCCGCCGTTCCCTTCAAAACGACGTTGAAGAGGGTAGCCTTTATGACTATATTAGAATATAAAGCCAACCTTTACTAAAGCATGTCTAATTACTTAAGAGTTAAGAATTACAATAAAAAATTATTTACTAACCTTGCCCTGTTCTAAGCATATGGGCACTTATGATGATCCTTGCATATTTCTCTCCCATTTTTTGGATTCGTATCTTTAATTGGTTTGTGTAGTAGAGTGCGTTGACGTGGTTAGCTCCATCCGGGTGGTTTACCAGTGCAGATGTGCCATCATCACAGGTAGCCTTTAAAATTAAAATTGAAGTCGAGAAGGATTTAAATAAAATGAGTTTCCAAGGTAAGGGTAAACAAAGGTGTTATTTTCACCGACTTTTAGTACCTGGGATCCCGTAAGACTTTTGGAAATCAAGTTGTGCGAAAAAAATGGACAAGTGACAAAAAAATGTGTCACTGCAATAATAACAAGTATCTCTCTGAAGCACATTTTTTGTAAAGCGGGATTTTGCACCTACAAAATAAATGAGTGAAATGATGGATTTTAAAATAAAGGTATATTTTCTATGAAAAAAATCTTCAAGAAAAAAGCTTTCTCTTTTTTTTAAGTGTTTCTTTGGCCGCTTCACTTTCGATACTGATTGGGAAAGAGTACACTTCACATCTCTAATCTTCTTGGAATTATACATGAGTGAGTTAAGAAAGAGCATTTTATCACCTTTCACCATAGTGTTTATTGTTATTTGTTTAAAAAGAGAAAGCCACAAAAATATGTATGTAGATATGTATCGACTGCTTTCTAATGGCTAGCTGACCGTCCGATAACAGAAGTATACATATGTATGTAAAAAATAAGATAATGCTTTCCTAAAAATCACACAACATCACACATAGACAGCAATCTGTGTCACGGTGAAATGAGCAATTTTGTATTAATGTTCATACTTCAGAGTTATCTGTAGGTGTGTGGGAACACTTGGTTTGGCATTTTGAACTGAATCTGTGTACACTAACTATTGTATGCACAATTCAGTGTCATCTTCATAACTTATGTAAGCGAAAGAAATATACTATGCAAAAATCTCCGAAAACAATAATTATATCAATAAATACACATTACTGCATCCTATAAGACCAATTTAAGGTATCGTATGTAAAAAAATAGTAAATTGGATCTTAATATTAATTAATAATCATGTTTCAAAGTTGAATACTTTAAATATACATAAGTCAAAAGAATAAAAAATAGTCAAATTCGAAATTAGATAATAATTAGTTTTCAGAATAAAAAAACTTTTTTGCAGTTTTTTTTTGCATTATGTTCTCATGACTTATTAATCTTTGCAAAATATTCAACACCAATCCTTTCGTTAACGAGTAAATGTACAATAAAGTGGAAATGGGAATTTCATGTACGTGGGCCTTTTACTAAAGAGGAAGCCACAAAATAAATGACATTACACTTGTTTATGAGCACCAGTGTGTCTGCATTATTATCGCGTGTATGTTTAACTGTTATGTTTCTGGGAGCTGTTGGTGTTGAAAGCTTTTCATTAAAAAATTTATTTGCTGAAAATTTGAACGTATGCGTGTGTATTTATACTTTTTACTTTCAACAAGAAAATAGTGAAATCTAAAAATCTTCCGAACATGGAACTCCAATCGCTGGAATAATTTTGTTTTTGATCTGCAGAATGGGTGGATCTAGTTACCAAACTAAGCGTCCTAGTAGTAATTATCCTGCTTTACTGAAACTTTGGCCATAAACAAGGCATTCAATATCGAATGAGTAAAATATAATGTTATTTCAGCAAAAATGATATTTAGTTACTTAAACAACAATTTTGCAGATATGGTTTGCACGGAAAAAATACAATCAATTTTGAAGAACAATAAATTTGAAATTAGGGAGGTTCTCCTTAACAAATAGTAAAACGGGAAAGCTTCTGTAGATTTTTTACCTGGTCCCCTCTTGGCTCCATCGACGAAAAAAATATGTGCTAAATATATCATCTTTTTTTATGCGACTAAAGCCTTTTAATAAATATATTAAGGTTTGCTGTATGGCTTTAACAAATAAAACGTGATTTTTTTCATAATAAAAATATATATTTTCATTTATATTTAACCAATTAAATAATGTTGCTATTTTTTGCAATATTTAAGTAAATCCACAAAAAGTCGCAATATATTATTATATTAACACCCCCTTTCCTATTGCTATTACCAGCTTTGCACGCTTTCGTTTACTTCATTTCCGGCGACAAGCCCAGCGTTGCTGCAAAAATCTTCCAATCCATCCACTTTCTCTACTCAACCAAATATATTACCTGAATACAGGTCGCTTTACAGCTAACCTAGCCATCTACGATGCTTTCAATTTGAAAGAAATGTGCACTTCTGTCATTTTAGAGGGCATGTAAGTGCAAGCTTGCTACCAGACTAATAAAATCGTTTGACATATGCTTTCACCGTCAGGTATTCCAATCTCTTGGTCTACATGTTTTGGACATGGATATAGTATGTATTCATGTTATTTTTTTCGATATGACAAATATGTATACAAGTACAAATATTGTATTTGCAAAATATTTCGCAATGTTTTATTATAACGTACAAGTAACAGCAAAAAAAATCACACTCAGAATAATAACAATCCATTTCATGCCTAAGACAAGGTTCTGCTGTAAACGTAGCATAAACTGTGTACCTTACTTCTATGCATCCTTTCAATCGAAACGCTATTGATTTTGGTCCTTTCAAAATAGGAAGCCACAAAGTAAATGTAATTATGCTTGTTTATGATCACCTGTAATGTATATTCCCAGTAGTATGAAATACACTCATGCTTAGTTATACATGTTCGTATGTGTAAAGTGCGTCTAAGATTTTCTTAGAATTGTCAGCATTCAAAGCCATTCATCCCAATTACGATTTACTGAAAAAATAATTGCATTTTAAATATGCTTATTGGTCCCCAAAAACTATAGAACACTATGAAAAAAAAAAACTTTTGTGAAACAGTCATAATGAAAGTTTTTTTTTGTAAATTGGACAAGTTTATTGAACCAATTTTATTTTATATATTTGCAATTAAATTTTAATATTTTCTTTACAATAAACCCAACATTAATTTTGATACAGATCAGTGCTTAAATTTTTTTCCCGGGTTCCATACGATTATATATAGTAATTGTAATAAATATACTATTTTTTCAAATCGACATACATGTTAATCTAGGAAACAACCCGCATCCCTCTTCATGCTTTACCCGCTACCGCTTTCTCCAGTTCCAGCTACATGCTCACCATTTTTCCCATCAGTCTTTCCATTCATTCACTTACTGTTCAACCAAATATAGATCACCCAACCAACCAGCTCTACTCTCTGCAACCCTACCCTGACAACCTGACATGCTTTCTCTTCAACAGACGTAAACACTACGTAATTTAGTATACATGAAAGTATACGCTTTCTTTACATAATCTACTTTCCCTTTCAGGAATCATCCTCAACTCTGTAGTAACTATAACAAACTAACTATTGACTGATTTAAATCAATTTAATTCATCTTGCTACCTTTGACTAATTCCTCATCACGCATTTTTCTGTTATCCAGCACTACAAATGTATTGAAAATCTACTACTTAAGTTAAAAGTAAAATATAGCTTCTGCTCTAACATCTGCACGCCTTACATCTATTACATATTAGTAATTTTTCTAAAATTCTAATTGCCACTTAACAGTTGACCTAAGGTGCATATGTTCCTGATGGAAATATGTGTATATATATATTTAAGATATTTTTTTGATTAAAATGTGCACAAATGTGTATGCTAGCTACTTTACTAAAATAACTATTGTGCTTATAATTATAGCATCTGTCTCTAACCTACATTACAGTGCCATATATCATCCATCTGATATGTATGTATCTATAAGCTTATGTAAGAAGCCAAACTACAAGCATTTTACTGAACTAAATATTTATTTTTATGCAATATTTCCTAAACTCATTTAGTTTTTGAAGTCAAAAACTCGCTCAACATGGTAGATTGCCAACTGCTTGAACTTTTCATGGAACTGCCTAACGCAATTATTGAAGCACACTTCCTTTCCCTCTTTATTCGGAGCTCCTCGAAGGTACCATGGCATAAAGGAGGTATTCAGGACAACCATGTCGAATGAGGATAGAATCTCACCCACGTCATTTACCATGCATGCTATGCATTCCTCATATGAGTTCAGTGCCAAGCCCATTTTCAGCTCGTAGCCGTACGAAAGTTGGAGAGATTTTAATAACGTTTTGAATTTGACAACTGTGGAGATCAGGGCCTCGTTCCTTTTCTTTCCGTAGACACCGCCCTCGGCGGGAATGCGATTGAGGATCAGGGATGTCTCGAATACCACTCCAGCGACGATACCATCATTTTCAATGTAGTTGGCCAGACCCACAATCAACATTTCGATATCCTCCAGACTGTTCTCGTCATGAAGAGACTTGATTGGGAGGTGGAGAAAAACCTGAAGAGGATTCATACCCGCACGTTCACGAACCTCATTTTCGGAGGCAGCCGCCTTCAAGAACATGCTGAAGAGGGTTTGCTTCACCACTGCAATAAAAACAAAGTAAAACTATGTAGCGTGTTGCAAAAAAGCTGTAACAGCGCTTATAACGTCTAAACTGAAAGAATGACATGACATGGCGTTCATGGAAATGAAAACCACTTTTACTTGATGCCACATGGGCTTTGCTTGATTTTGCAACCTTTTTTGACAACGTAGAAGTGATACGTGATTTATGCCCATGGCTATGCTGAATGCTATGCTAAATTTGAATGAAACCGACGTACTAAATTTTGAGTGTTTGCGCTGACAGAACAGAACGACAGACAAACAGACGGACATACAATGGAGAGACCGCCGGACATACAGACAGACACAAAGACACACCAACGGATGGTCAGACAGACACGGACAGACCGACGAGGACAGACAAAAACGAAAAGACACACAGACAGGCGGGCATACTCATAGACGGACGGGCAGCACACAGACAGACGGGCAGCACACAGACAGACGGGCAGCACACAGACAGACGGGCAGCACACAGACAGACGGGCAGACACAGACAGACGGGCAGACACAGACAGACGGACGGACACACAGATGGGCACACAGACGGACATACTCATTGACGGACGATCAGACACAGACAATTGGGCAGACACACAGACAGACGGGCAGACACACAGACAGGCGGGCATACTCATAGACGGACGGGCAGCACACACACAGATGGGCACACAGACGGACATACTCATTGACGGACGATCAGACACAGACAAATGGGCAGACACACAGACAGATGGGCATACTCATTGACGGACGGGCAGATAGACAGATAGTCTGACACATAGACAGACATACATACAGAAGGACGGACAGACATAAACGAACAAACTCACAGACAGACATGCAGACCATCAGCTACATATTTAAGCATAAGAAAGCGAAAAATAAAACGACTTACACTCCACCCTAGCCTTGAAAACCGTTAGAACGATTTTTGTGTGTTTTTCTCCAATTTTTCGTACGAACACATGGAATTGTTGGGAATAGCTGGGCACCTCTTCTGGCACAATAATTCGATCAGTGAATTTGATAACCACAGTCGTGTCATCTTCCCAACCAACCTTAAAAAAATAAAATCCCTCTGTTGCATTTATACTTTGGGGGAAACTGACACACTTGTCATTCTGAAGCAAACTACAGTTATCTACCTTGACGGCATACATCATGCAAATTTACTTACTTTCACAAACTGAGACTTCGATCTTCCTGATAAGCCAGCTGCCCCTTCGAAATTCCGGTCGTGCGCAAATAGCAATGGAGCGAACCCCAGAACTAGAGCTGCACCCACAACAGCGATGACACCCACACACTTGTAGCCCATTTTTACCAAGTTTTTTTTTTACTAGAGAAACGACAAACGTTAAATAATCAAACGATTCTGAAGAATCTCAAGAACTTTCACTTTAACAATATATTTTGACGTGTTTCTTTCTCGACTTCCCCTGGAATACTGGGTGTGGCAGAAAAATTACTGCTTGATTAATAGAATGCTCATGTACGCACATCAAAAAAATGTTTTTTTCTACATTTCTCCATTTTTCGACTCCCACGTTTATTTATTACGAACGGTTTTTAAATAGGAAGCCATAAACGAATGCAATAATGTATTTTTTTTCCGCGCTACCAATAACACGTGCATGTACATGCCCAGAAGTTATGCTCAGCGATCAAAGGAATATATTCGATGAAAAGGGAAATTTCATAAAAAAATAAATGATAAATAACTTGCGTCAGATTTATATTTAGGTGTGAAGTTAGCTTTCCTCTCCATTTATTTCAATTCTTGGACACTGGTTTCAAATGGATTGTTAGATTCTTTCTCATTTTCCTTTGAATTTTCCGTTTCAACGGTTTCTCTGATTCCATGGGTCAAAACCTGCTGAAACTTTGAGTAAACGTCTTCCACTACCTTGACCAGAGTTGTGTAACGATTTTTTCCGGTCTTCTCAATTTTCGCCTGAAAATAAATTAGTTATCAAAATTAATTACACATTTAACTCACCAAAAAATAAAAGTTATAATTTTTAGGGGATTGGAAATGAATAAGTACACAAACCTGTACACGTCCGGAAGAGGAAAAAATTAGTGCGACGTTCAGATTATCCATATCTCCTTCCTTCTCCAGAAGCTCTTCAGATGTCATTTCGTCGGAAGACTTCCATTCGTCTATTTTGAGGACCTCACTTTCCACTAGAATGGAACCACAAGCCATGAATATCGTTACCACGTAAACGAAGGTCATGCTATATTGATGACTCATATTGCCCCAGTGAAAAAAATCGTTTTAAATGAAAGATGAAAAAGCCGTTAATTTTTTCACGGATGTTTCTTAGGCTATTGTACGTAGAAAACTGAATAAAGGTGAAGAAAATATGAAGAGTTATATACGGTATGTAAAACTGGCAGACATATATGACGCAGTTCATCATGAGCCTTTTTCAGTTAAAAAGGAAACCCCACAAAATTGATTAAACTAATTTGACACAATTTGTATTCCTTTTAAAGCTATACATGTATTAACCCTTTTCTCCCACATATATAAGGGCTACTTATTCAACACATTGAATCTAATTATTGTTGACTTTTATCAAACTGCTTTTTTTTGAGGAAATATGAAAAAAGGTTTGAACGCAACATCGGGCAAATATGAGTGACAAATGACGAACATGAGCATTGCTAATTGAAAATGATTTTTGTGTAAATACATCTCTCTGAGTTTTGTGGATAGTGAGAACGAACGACTCTTTAGCTCATCCTAGTTTACAATTAATATTACAAAAAAATATGTATAGTATTGTGACAAATCTATGTGGTGCATATGTGTATTTTAAATTTTCAGATGAGTTTTTTTATTCATTAACGTACGATAGGAATTTGCTATCCTGGTCCCCGATAGAGCATGCATGAGTGAGCTCTCCCATTTACCTCCCGTGTTAAAAAACTATAATCTAAGATTTGCTTCAACTTGTTGGTTTATTAGCGGATTTAGTTGAAGTTAAGATTTCTGTAATAGTTGGAAATTTTGGAACAGGAGTTATGTACAACATCTCATGAATAAGCATCAGAAAACAGTTTTAAAAGGCAAATATCGAAATTGTCGAAAAAAGTGAAAATTTCTTATGAGCTTTCCATGTTAAAAATATTTGGTCTTTAATTTGCTTCAACTCGTTGGTTTATTTACGGATTTAGTTGAAATTAGGATTTCTGTAATAGTTGGAAAATTTGGAACAGGAGTTATGTACTACATCTCATGTAAAAGTATTAGAAAATATTTTTTTAATCCAATTAAGAAAAAAATCCAAAAATGTAAACTACACGGACGATAGTTATAGTGAAGCAGAATGTTATATGCATGGCTTTCTAAACTCCACCTACTATGCTCGTTGGTGCCTGGGTAATCACTAATTCCCTAAGACTCTTAAAACTTTACCTGGTTGGTTGACTTAATGACCTCGTTGACAATTAACTGAAGGGTATTTACACAATAATTAATTAAACACTTCCTGGCTATTGCAGAAAATGGTACAAATAGAAATTTATATCGACGAAGTAGCTTTTTCAAGAGTTTTTATTTATAAATCACGAAAACAAACATATTTTATTTTTTGTTATAAGTCTAACAATTATACAAAGCCTTTTTACAGCAGTAACAAAAAGTACAATACTTAAATTTGACTAGAATTTTTTTTATAACACTGATTTTACTTTATGGAAAGCATATTACAGGAATCCATTCAATTTTTTCATTCATAGATTATTGATTACTATCCTTGTCCTCAAACAAAAGATTTTCTTCCATGAAATTGTGATCGTCATTTGAATTTGATAAGAAGTTGTCCAAGGTAGACAGAATGCTTTCCAGTTCCTTTACCACAGCCTTGTAGCGAACATTTCCTTCTTTCTTCATGTTTGTCTAAGAGAAGAAAGAGATTTATACAAGCTATACTTTTAACTGCTTGTTTTTGAAATGTTTTTTTTGCAACTTGAAAATATTTGGAAAAAGTATGGAACGTATCTGACCTTGAATGATCCAGATTGTGAGTAAATCCATGCGTCGGACATATCGCCCTCTTCCCCTTCAAAGAACAGCAATTCTTCTGAATTCATTTCGTCTGGACTAACCGAGTCCTCTAGCGCCATGGTCTTAATTGCCCTTAAAACTAACCACCAAGCAATAAATATTGCAGTAATTTGCATAAAATAAATGAGTTTTTTGTAATCCATTTTGTTTAACAATCTGCAGTTTAATAGCACTGATATAACAACTCTCTTGACTCCAAAAAATACAGCACGGCTGTAACAAAATTTACAAGTATTTTATTAAAATTACAATTAATAAATTTAAGACTTTTAAGTTCGTACAGTCAAAGTTTACAAGGAAAGTAGACTGAGTTGGGTGAATGCGCAACAAGAATATCCGCTTGAGTATAAAAACAAATATGTGTTTGATACATTGGGTTTGTGGCAATATAGTTTATATGAGTGTATCTCTGATGCATAAACAAAACATACAATACTTGGTACGTTATATTTCGTCCTATCAAAGTTCAAAGCTAGTTACACCCTTTTAATTACATTTTCTTGTACTGTGTCATGTCAGTGTTATAATGAATACGTCAACTATATTTGCACAAAATACGTATTGGTATGCGAACGGAATATATTGACAGTCTCACCGATAAACTTTCTTTTCTTCTATTGCAAGAGAGTAAAATTCGCTCATAGCATCAAGGCATAATAATATGATCACATACTAAACTTTAAATACATTAACTAGGGTGCGGTCGTAGTGGTTGAAACGAAATTGTTGAACTAATGGTATTATAAATGATAAGTTTGCTCTTGTCTCTGATTTCGTACAAAGGATGCAGGTGGTATTCGTTTGCTACGTAAGAGATATTTTATAAGTGGAAGGGCACCAGATAAAGCTATGATAGGTCATGATACCACTTCCGGTCTTAAAACAACATAGAAAAATAAATAAATCGTTTTTAATTATGTCACAATGTCATTTTTGTCAAACATAAATAATGTCGCGGTAAAAAGGCAGCGGTCGTGATAAATAATTCTAACATGATCATGATCACACATTTTTATGACGATATCTATAAACACTTATGTTAATATGTACAATTATTATTGACTTATGGCCTCTAGTTAAAACAGGTTGCTACTATTCCAATCCCATTCAAAAATAGTGTATTAGCTTTTACCTGGGTTCACTCAAGACACAGGGATAAAATCTGTCATTGACTCAACATTGAAACTAATTCTGCAAAAAAGCTAGAAGCCGCTAGAAAAAAAATACTCTTTTTTCACTAAACTCAACCCCTTCATTTATCTTTCTACCAAGCTACCATTCTGCCTACACCAAATTCTAGGAGAAAGTTGGTATAAAACAGTGAAGGAGTAAGCATGCCATCAAGAACGCAAACAGAAGAGAAAGCCGAGTCTCGCCATCTACAAGGTGTATTAAACCAGGTATCTTGCTGCCCCATCGCCACGTCTATCGAGAACAATTTCATGCAAATTTTTTTCTTTCATTAATAAAATCAGGCATACTAATCAAATCGTTACATATTCCACTTAACGTGCCAACGTACTAATCGCATATCAAAAAATTTCAATAATTAATTTTTACAAAGCTAAGATTATGCATTCCCGCATAAAATGATCTCAGGGAACTGTATAAATGCTGTGCTGCCATAAAAAAATGTGATGAAAGTTGATCTTAGTGAAAGAATACCACGCTGATATTATGCCTTAATCATTATATTTATTGTAAAAATAATTTATTTTTAAATGAGTTTTCTAAGTTCAAAATGTTCACATGAATACCAAGTAGGCGGACTAGGATATATAGATCAGTGTTGTCTATGAATTTGATTTTTTTTTGAATTGGGTTCACCTTTTATTCTAAAATGATACCCACAAAATTCTACATTTTACATGGTTAAATTTTTCGGATAGTTTACTTATGTTAAGCTTCAGGGAATAGAATCATATCTTTCCCCTTCACTATTATACCCACACAGGTTGTCATAAATATAAAATAATTTTCAACCATATTTTTTAGCCTTTGAACAAGCAGTACTTCTTCTACACTTTTGTACTGTCAATTACTACGTTTCATTGAATTTCAGCGACCGAATAGGGTGGGACTTGAAAATTAATTAAATTTGCACGTGCTATATTTTTTCAGCAATCTAACCAAAATGAACAGCATCGAAGCCTTTTTTGTTGAGAGCTTCATATTTTTTTTTGGTAAAATCGCAAAAAGTCAGTCAACATCTCCTGCGAAGTCAGAAAAACCGTTCCCGGAAATTCTGTGATAAATAATTATATGTCCTTCCTCCCAATTAAAGTTCATATACCTTTATAAGAAATGTGTACTCTGTTACCACCATCCTCACCGCTCAGTTCCCCTTTGTCTGGGTGCCAGACTAGTCAATCATTTGTTACTTCTGCTTTCATAAAGCCAAATTGTTACAATGTCACCAATCGGGTCATCCCTCTCTATTCCTCATCGGGGTAACTTGAGTAATGAATCAATAAACAGCGAAGATTCACAAGACGAAAGAAGTGATCCCTCTTCCTTTTTCACCCACATTCTTTTGGCAACACTTGGAGTCGCAGGCATTTTAAACTCTCTTGTAAATCTGAGAGCTCATTATATCGTTTATAGTCGCCTCTCCAAGCAAATGAAGAAACGTTCTTTTGTCACTGTGCTTCTTGGCCACTTGACTCAAATTTGCATTGGAATTGTAATATTTTCGGTAGTGAGCAACTGCAAATCAGACCACCTACTCAAAATATTTGGAACATGGGTTTTTCGAGTTGTGGATTTCCTTCGAGGTAAAAATAATATTTTAGTTAAATAATTGGTTTATTTATTTAAAAAAATAGTATAGTTGGCTTCATATGTACACTTTCCTATCATTTCCGCAATAGATTCCTTCGTCTGTACGTTTTCACTTGTTAATCTGGTAATAGTGAATGAACGTGTTCGCCCAATGTGGAATACTCAGAAGTCGAAACCGGTGTTTCAATTTTTCTGCTGGATGTGGTTCATAGCGTTTATCCAAGATTTTGTTTCAAAGATATTGATGTATATTAGGACACTCGAATCGGTACAGTTTTTTCTAATAATTTCGATATCATTCGTTGAAATTTCAATTGTAATAAATTATGATTTTTCAATTTGACGATTAAGGCTAAACCTCTAATAATATTTGGGATTGCTTGCGAGGTAATAATATTTCTCATCTTGAGATTGGGTGTTGGGATTAAAATGTTGCACTGTAAGTTTTTATTTCCATTTATTACTTAAATTAAAACGATTGTACACCTTTAAAAAAATACTGACTAGCGCTTTCACATGTTTTCTTTCAGCACTTTGTCAAGTTCATTGGAAACTAAGCAAGTTAGAAATGCCAAGTCAAAGATTATTAGCAAAAATAGAAAGCTTCCGTTCTTTCTACATCTACTTTGCCACATTTGCCATTGTATTGATTTCCTATGGTATTTGGGATAGCTATCTTCGCTGTTCATTCTTTTTGGACATTAATGTTCAGCTGAGTACAAAACTAGTGGAATATGTCCAGCTTGGATTTCACGTCTTCCTGGTATTCCATTCAGTGTTACATTTAATACTCTTCGATAGCGAAGTAGATTATTTGTGGCTGAACCGGTGTTCCGCAAGACATGAGCATTTAGACAAGGAAAATGCTCTTGGACTACTGGATAATGATGACAGTGCAACTGTGGAACGGTCAAGTTCTGAGAGGATTTCAGAACAACCAAGTTTCCCATTAAATGTGAGATGCGCTACGATCCGAGATTTGAGCTCATTATCACCGGTCAGATCGAGACATTATTACGATAATCCACTAGAACAGATGCAGAATCAAAATGAGCCAGATGAGATTATCGAGTTTATTGATGAGGGAAGTGACAATGAGCCAAATCATGCAGAAGCGGAGTACATTGCGGCTGGTCAACCAAAACAGGTGAGTTTCAGTGACACGGTTTCAACTTACTTTGATGATGAGTATTCAGAGGATGGTGAAGGGAAAAGGAGGGATAGTGCGACGTCGTCGTCGGGGAAGGAATCCTTAAAGGAATAGAGGGAAGGGGTTACAGGTATGTTTAAGCATAGTTCCCATGGCATACATTTAAAAAAAGCTATTGATTCAATTGTGTAAGATTTAAAATGGGGTAAATTGGAGCATGTTCGTATAAAACTACATGAATATACTTCGCTATTCCTTTTTAACGTTACATATAAATATGACAAATATTATTCCATATATTTTTAGTGCATATTTTGTACATATAATGTGAAAAATAAATTATATTTAAATAAATAACATGTATAAAAAATTGTCAGTTTGTCGAAAGATGCCATTAATGCAAACTTCCTTTGCTGACATGATTAGTTTTCTTGGCGCAAGGCTTCGTTTCGTTTAAATAATAAAATAAGAAGAGTTGAAGGGAATGCAAGATGATAAATAGAAGAACAGGGTTGTGGTATAATAGCTCGGTAAAAATATCCAATATGCAAGCAACATAATCCATGATGGGGATGGGGATGACAACCAGCATAGCTTTGGCGTAATGCAACCTTCATTTGTATACGTTACCGGTCATTTGCTTTGCTTGCCAGTCAATAAGATGAAAGTACAGGTGCAAGTATAACAAATTGGCAAATCTGGAGAAAATTTAAAAGTAAGTAGGAAAAATGTGACAATCAAATCCGTTTCCATAGAAACGTACATAAAAGTATCGCGTATCATTTGAGTTGTCCGATTTCATTATGCACATGAGTCATGTCATAAATATTTTGAAATTGAATCTATAAAAATAACTGAAATCTAGATGTTAAGTAGCTTAAAGTACTCAAATTAATGCTTATCATAGTAAATAGGTATTTAGACAAAATGGTATTTAGTCAAAATTAATACTAAAGTTGTGTAAATAAGCTGAACAATCTTTATTAAAGTTAAATGCAGGTATGTATGTGTTAATGTAGGTACGATTAGGTATATTTTTTGCAAATGATAGAGATGAAGAGTGAGAAAAAATGGTTTGTGCAAAGAAAAGTCTGGATATTTGTTTTGAGGAAAGGCATTCATCGATTGACATTGGTAACATATAGCTATTTATTTATAGACATACATATGTATATGTATGTATAAATATTGAAGACTAAAAAATGCTTTTCAGTAACAACTGTATCGAATGAATGTGTACCTTAAACTTGATAATACATTTAATCAGATATTTGCTGTTGGATTTTAATTGAAGCAAAATCGATTTTTATTTAAAAGGGAGAATATAAATTAACAATACGGTTGCTAGAATGAAAATAAGTTTAAAAAATGATAATTAATATTAAATATAATATACAAAAATTTGGAGAAAATATGTAACTTTTTCTGGAAATCGAAATAATAAAAACGTTATTTAAAATGAATGTACTATTATCATGCATACATACATACATAAGGATCTGTTTAGATATTGATTTTTTTTGTAAAAATGCCACATTATTAGAATCTAAAAAAAATTGCGAAAAACACATAATTCAGTTCCAATCAATATTTTTGCTAAACGAAAATGTATAATAAAGTATATTCCTTCCTTTTGAACTTCCTCTAAATAAACGTGCTCTTTGCTTTAGCCTTTATTCACAGTGGAAGCCACAAAATAAATGTAATTACACTTGTTTACGACCACTAGTACATTTCTACTAACTAGTATGCCATGTACATGTAATTACAAAGACGTACGTCTACTTCTAGCATCAACATGAGTCGAACAACTTTTGTACATAAAAAGCTATTCATTGAAAAAATGATTGTGCCTTGACGTCTTTCTTTTTACTCTCACCACAAAAAGGGAAGTCTACCTTTACGTGTTATTCATGTACTAAGTCAACTTATCCAAAAAGACGTCAAGAAGCAGATTTTATGGTTTCGTGAAGCTAAACAATCAATAGTTTGCAAACTTGAACTACATTTAAAATGCATAATCTTCCAAACTCATTCGAGGAATCAAAAAAATCAATATGCTGCCGTTTTTATGGATATAATTTTTTTGTGTGTTTTACTAAAATATATACATGTTTTTAATACAAACTACAAAAACTCCTTGCTTACCAATCCCCTGACGTTAGTTTTTTTTTGGAGACATGTATCTTCCGAGGATGGTAGAACTGGAAGCGCTGGAACATTTTGTGGAAGTGCTTGATGAAATTACCAAAGTATATAACCATTTCCTCATTATACTAGGCTGCCTTTTTCCCACTGATAGTCCCAAAAGGAAGCATTCAGCATCAAATGAGTACGTAACTCGTCTATATACACGTCAAGCTTTTTTCACTCCTCACAAGTCCATTGTAGGAAACTCCGATAACCTTTTGAATCTTACATTTGTAGAGCTCAGTGATAATTTATTTTCCGTTCACACCATCTTCAGAAGTAATGGGAATTTATGCAAAAATAAATAATTGATAAATAAAAAACCAGATTTTTTTGCGTGCAAAACCATTTTATTTCATATACTTATATCAGTGTTTTCATTAAATATTTACAGTTTTCATATGTTGACCTGTGCAATAATATTTTAAATGTAACAAACATACCAGTTTTCTCAAAATTAGCTAGATTTAGATCTTTGGAACTGCACCCCGCTTCATATTACACCACACCAGCATACCACGCTAGCTCTAGTCTCAATTCCAACTTCCAACGCAAAACCTTTCTCCACCAGTCTGCCAATCAATTCACTTCCTCTTCAGCCAAATATACATACATCACCTTACTATATCTCTACTTTCTGCCAGTGTTGCGAATCTCTTTGAAATATGTGTGATTTTCTATTGACTTAGAATGTATGTGCGTGCAATGCTTACTATAAATAAACTTCAATCATTATACTAATAAACTCATTGTCAGAAGACGTACTCATGTGCTACCTGATTTTCACATGTATGTATGCAAAAATGTATAGCGATTTTTGCAATGTGACACACATAATATGATAACTATTACATACTTTTAATTATATTCTATTTCGTAATTATTTTTAAATAATTGCAAACAAACTCATTTACTTGGGTTAAACAGATTAGCATTAATGGAATTAGCATCGCTACTACTATTTATTTATTTCATACAAGAGGAACCCTTGACTTACAAATAAATGCAAGGAAATTTCTTCCTCAGGAGTCATA